>JAAGAY010136508.1:0-31616 GCA_011801015.1 Ardeotis arabs | reverse complement strand
CGGGGCGGGGCGGGGAAGCGAAGCGGCCGTGCCCCCCACGCCCCGCGATGAGGTGAGGCCCTGGGCGCTGCGGCTGGGACCGCCGCCGGGAACGGGCCCTGCCCTCCGCTCCCCGCCGCCGGGGCCGGGCGGCTCAGCGCGGGCTGCTCGCAGGTGGGAGCGGCGCCCAGCGGCGGGAAGCGCGCGGCGGGAAGCGCGCGGCGGGCGGGCGCGAGCGAGCCGGGGCTGCGGCTGCCGCCCCCTTCCCGCCTCCGCGGCGCGGCCCGGCCCGCGCTGGCCTGGCGCCCGCCGCCTGGGGAAGCGGCGCTGCCGCGGCCCGAGGAGCCCGGCCGTTTGCTTCTCCTTCGCCGGGCTGCTGCTGCCGGCGCCCTGAGGCGGCCCCGCGGAGCGGGCGATGGATGGGCAGGGCGAGGCGGATCTCCCGGGCCAGGCGGCGCCGCGCTGGAAGAGGAGGTCGACCCCCCGGCCGCAGCCCCGCGCCTGGAGCAAAGCCCGGCCGCAGTCCTACCAGAGCCCCAACGGGGTGCTTTTCACCGACTTCCCCGTGGAGGACAGGTGCGCCCTCACCGTGACTCAGCCCGCCAGCACCTGCCCGGGCAGCGCAGCGCTCCGGAGGGGCCCCTCGTTTTCCAGCCCCGGGATGGGATCGGTGTCCAACGGGAAGGTACGGCCTCCCGCCCGGCCAGCGGGCTCCCCTGAGCGGCCCTCGGTGCCGGCTCTGGTTTCGAACAGCTCTGTCGGTCTGACTGCCAACGGCTCCGTTACCGGGGGAAGCCGGCCGGGTCACCCCCCGAGGGTTTCCAGCCAGCCGGCGCTTGCACCGCAGCGGGAGCAGATTGTATTTGCAGCCAGCCCTCAGCCGTCGCCGCCGGGAAACGCGCCGTCCCCCGGCCCCGCCGCCGCGCTCTCGCAGTGCAGCCGGGCTTCCAAAACACCTGAAAAGGTGCAGCCGGGGTCCCTTTCCCAGGCCGTGTCCCCGGAGCAAGGCGCCGCTCCTCAGGACCAGCCCGTGGTGCTGAGCACCCACAGCCCCGCCGCCCTCAAAGTGGGCACGCAGCAGATCATTCCCAAGAGCCTGGCTTCCGAAATAAAGGTGACGGGCAAAGCCAACAGCCAGAACGCGGAGGCGAGCAGGAGGGTGCTGAAGGTCCGCAGCATGGTGGAGAGCCTCAGCGTGCCCTTGGTGGCCGATGCTGAGGAGGAGGCCGAGGGCGACCTGGACAGCCCGGGGACGCTGAGGCGCGGGCTGCGGTCGACGTCCTACCGCAGAGCGGTGGTGAGCGGCGTGGACTTCGACAGCTCTGCCAATTTCAAGAAAAAAAACAGAATGTCCCAGCCCGTGCTGAAGGCGGTTGTTGAAGATAAAGAGAAGTTTTCCAGCCTGGGGAGGACAAAGGTAAGCTGTGCTGATCGGTGACGCGGTGATGGGAACAGCCTACGCCAGGAGCGTGATTTGCAGTCTCTGTATTTTCCATAAACGCTGGCCTTTTCTTCAGTTTGCTTTTTGCTGTCTCAAAACTTTTTCTAGTTAGTGCTGAGTCCTGCAGATCACTTACAGGTGTTGTTTTCAAAGTGAAGTGGTGGAGGCTTCAGGGGACTGTGGCAATCTGAGCAGCTCAAAACTGCGCTGCTGGCAGCCTCCTGCATTTCCTGCTGGATTCCCCAGCACGTCGAGATTTTCTTTCACAATCAAATTGATGTTTTAAAACCCGTTTGCCAGAAAGTAGTAAACAGGAAAAAAAGAGACATTGACTTAATAAAGTCTGCCTGCTAGAGTAAATAGACTGACAGAAAAATAAACTTCCTCACTTACTCCTCTAAGATGTTACTTTGAAAATGTTTTTAAAAATCAGAGTGCATGTTTTTTTGTTTAGCTTTTTTTTTTTTTTTTTTTTAATTGATAGAGGCCACTTCAGGTATCTCTTTGTAGTGTAACTTTAATGTCTGCAAGTAATGCTTTTAAATCTTGGTTGTAATCCCCTAGGAGTAGTAGACTTATACTGAATATTAATGTATTAAATTATAAAGGCTTACTGAAAATATTCTTGTACTTGAACATGTCATATTGTAGTCTTGTATTTCCTTCTTTTTAAATATAATTTGTTACTTTTTAAAAAATATATTGGTACACTTCTGTGTAGTGTTTGGAATTGTGTAATAAAGTATTCGGGCTAAGGGCTAATGCTGTAGCTGTTAAAGCAACTATCGGCTTTATGACAATTTTGAGCCAAATTAAAAATTATGGTTGTGGAAGCTTTTGTGAAAATGCTGCGAGTGGTGGAATAGTAACAGATGAGATTGTGAACTACTGCCGAGTAGGGAGGTGGTTTGTTTTGGTAGTAGACTTTAACAGTAACTTATGTTTAAAATTGGAGAATGTGACATTGTCCTGCCTTTACACGCGAAGCTGTTTTTGCTAGAAGCATTTTTTTTAATAGACTTCTTAGACCACAGGACTTGTTGCACCAGAACAGCTGTTTTATTTCAAAAGTTTGTTTTGGTCTCACAACGTTAGTTTACAAAGTACTTAATGTGGATGTTCTTTGCAGAGTGCATGGAAGGAGATAGCAGCTCAGTCGTGTACCTCGTAGAAAAGCCCAGTGGCAGTGGAATGGGTTACAAGTTCATTGAACTCCTGTAAAGCTAGTGTACTATGCTTTTGAAACGTAGGAAACACTAAACAGTTGGGACAAATACGTATAAACAATGGATGAGAGAAGGAAAATTAGAGTAGCTTTTCACTTTCTGTTATGAAACAATTGTTTTCATGAGTACTTGTCCAACATCAGAAGCTTGCAGATCAGGGCCTGTTAATTTGGTGCCTAAGTATCAAATGAAACAGAAGTTCTTGTTACTTTTGGTTGTTTTGCATTCTTCTTTTAATGTGTATATATCTCTTTCCTGTTAGAATTACCAGAAGAAAATACTGAAAGGACAGGGGACATTTGATGGGGAAGGTAAGACCTTTTCTATATAGACTTGATAACGTGCTCAATCACAGGAGAAATGAACTTCAGCATCACTTTGCACACTTCTTTCATACCTAGCCGAGGACTAAGTGCCTAGTTTTTCAGTAAACTGACTAAAATATGGAGCTGTAATTTTGGCACTAGATGTACTTTAGGGAATCTTTTAAAGAACATAGAATGGCAGGCTAAAAATGGGGGTTTGTTTCAAGGGCTTCTCTTCAACTTCAACTCCTGTCCCTCCTAAAAGATGAGCTGATTGATGTGTCTGTCTCAGCCCTAACAGTTCTGTGGAATCACACAGGTGAGGCTTGTTCCTCAGCTGGGGCTGCCTTCCTGCCTGTTCCCAGTGGCTCTTCCCAGGTGCAAGACATAAGCAGTTCTGGATCAGCTCAGGGGTTTGGGGTAGACACCTGAATTGTTATTCTCTGAGTTCATGGTTCATGCAGCTGTTTCTCTCTCTTCCTCATAAGGCAAGGGTGCTGTGGTGAATTCTTTGACTTGTCTTGCTAACTAGGCTTCAGGTTTAAGTGTCAGAAAAACCCTATCTGTGTATCTGCTTTTTTATGTTGCTGATTAATTCTGGGCTTTGCCAAGTTTGCTGCTTTTCCCAGTATTTCAACAAGAAAAAAAAAATTTCTTGGCTATCAGTCCATGGAAGTTTCATTATAATAACTGCTACTCTCTTGGCTTTTCTCTGCTTAATGCCTCCTTGAGGTCATCTCAGCTGCTGTGTTACCTTCCTTTTGCTCTTTTTTCCAGTTTCAAACCTTTGCACTGTGTTCTGTTTGCATCACCCCCTGTCTTTCTCTTATTTTCATCTTTTCTCACATATCACCTGATGATACTTTCCAGAATCTCTTGCAATGGCTCCCTTCTGTCTTGGACTGATCCCAACTAATAACTTTCTCTGTAATGCCTCTCAGAATTCAGTTGCTGTACACAATTTCCTGTCTTAAAAGTGTATAAACTGTATAGACACATTCCAAAGAAAAAGTCCAAAAGGCCAGACCTCATGTAATACTCAGCCAGGGCTGGATGGTCTGAGCAGGTGGAACAGATCCACCCAGCCTGGCGTAAGACCTCAGGAGTTGCAGCTGTGCCTGGAGCCGCCACACCTTTCACTTCTTTCCCCTTTCTCTTGTAGGGCAAGATTGGATATTGTCCAAAGCATAGCCTGTCTCTAAAGTACCTTTTAGAGCCTGCTTTCTTAACAGCTTAATCTGTCTGTAGGTTATTCTGGTCTCAAATTTCTCTGTCCTTTTCTGTCTGCTTTTGAAAAGGATGTGTGGTTGAGGAGGCTGGGAAAGGGTATGCTCCGCACCTGTGTTGCTTTGCCATCGATGTGCTGAGTTAATACTGGCGTACAAAACGAGTGTGCTTTGTCTTAAGGTTCACAGGCCTCGTGCTTATTCGAGCAAGCTTTGAAGTTTCTATTTGGAATAATTCTGACCTCAAATTCTGAAATTTGAGAAATCCAAATTTCTTATTTCCTTCTCTTAGTGAAATGTGAGGGTGACATTTAATGCTGACAGAATAAAAGCTGGCATGGGTAGTGGACTTATAATGATCTTGTAATTAAAATAGCTAGACCTCCAGATTAGTGACTCTGCTCCACTGACATGCTTGTTCCGTTTTTAAATTGCTGGCTAATTATGATACATTGTACAGCAAACCAGGGAAGAAAAAATTGTTTTCTGTTTTTTTCTTGACAAAGGACACATCTGTTCTTTAATTCAGTCAGCGTGGATCTTTTTGGTAGTGGTACAGTGATCCATTGTTGCTGTGCTGCACCATTGTCCATCCCAAATAAGATAGTAGCTTTGTCTCGTGGAGTTTGGGAACCGCACAGTGACATTTTCCTTTCTTTCATTCTTTAAATGTTACTTATATTTTTTTATGAAAGCAACTAAGCTAACTTTCTAGCAATTAATGACATACTGTTATTGTTTTATAGAAAACGCTGTATTATATCAGAACTATAAAGAAAAAGCTCTGGACATAGATTCTGATGAGGAGTCTGAGCCCCGAGAGCAGAAATCGGATGAAACGATAGTTTTTCACTGTAAGCCCCTGAGATCAACGTGGAGTCAGCTGTCTGTTGTGAGTATTGGATCATCGCGTAGCCAGACAAAGACAGAGTATCTAAGCATGTATTGAAGCAAGGCTGTTTGCTTGCTACGGGAGTTTTAGCTGAAGCTTGTCATCTTCTTTCTCTTCCAAAATATAAGATGTCTCCTAATATTTTTTTTTTGTCTACAAGTTTGCAACTGTTTAGAGGTTACTAATCCAAATCTGGAGATCTCCATTTAGGTTCTGGGTAAGGTAACTCCAGCAGCTTAACGAAGGCATAAATCTATTTTCTCAGTCAATTTTAGTAGGTATTGACTGATGTTCCTGCCAGAATCAGTTTCCCTCGTTACCTGACACCTCCCTTTTTCTAGCGCAATGTAGGCTCACGTGCCACGCAACAGACTGGTTAGGGTATGTGATTTGAAATTACCAAGAAAAAAAATTCAGTGTAGTTTAAGGTGAAATTAAATACAACTTTGATATGCAAAGGAATTAATATTTTGTAGTTTTACACTTTAAGACACGCTTCTGTTATTTTTGCTCTTTTTAAACTATGCTAGGCAAAACCCCAAGCACGCCTCTCTTGCACATGGAATTTAAGTCCCTGACTTTGTCCTTTCCAGTCGCCAGAGATGGCTGCTTGGGCCTTGCCTGTGTGGGGTGCTGGCTGCCGCACCGACGTGGGTCCTTGCAGGAGTTAGGGTTACGCTAGTGCGTGTTACTGCATCTGGCTCTTCTGAATGGCCTACTGGCATTAAATCCTGACAGCAGGGAAACTCGGAGTGAGATCTGTGCTTCGTAGTTCTTTTCAATAAATTGGAGTGTCGTGGAGGAAACCTTAAACAGGGTCTTGTCCTGGTTTGGTGGGTTTTTTTTGGTTTTTTTTTTTTATTGCTGAGCTTTGCTTTTCATTTCATAACAACAGCATGGAAGTCCTGATCAATTACTGGTCTTTGTTTTACATAAAAAGCAGTGCAATTGAGGAAGTTTGTTTTAGGGTCATGTATTTGGCAAAGACAAAACTTAACTTATTTGTGAATTCACCAAGAGGGAGAATTATACTAAAGAAAAGCTTCAGCTGCAAACAAGTTTCTGCTGAATTGTTCTAAATTGCTACAAGTCAACTCTGAGTTGATTTGCCTGTGTATATTTAATGGAAACCATTTTTAAAAAGCCAAGCATTCAGATGGTGGTGTTCTGCTATCCTTAGCACAGTCTGTGAAGCATCTGCAGTGGCTTGTTCTTAGTAGCAGTGTTAAACAAAGCAGAATTCTGCTGTTTTAGTACTGTAAGCTTGCTAGCTTCCCTGCTAATAAGCTGGCAGATTAATGGCACTAGTTGATATTTCTACAGGCTGTCATCGTATGCATGATTTTGAGACTGAGGAAACTGTAAGAGTTCTATGGTTAATTTTATCCTTTGATAATTTCTGTAGCTTCTGGAAGGACATCCCTAAAATGGAGGGTTTGGGTTTTTTGGGGAGTTTTGTTTGTAAGTTGTAAAATGTTGTAGAACCTCATCTCTAGATGTGGCATGAGAAAGATTTATTACATGACACGATCATGTAGAATAATTGACAGTTGGGGTCACTGGCTGTGTATACCCTGTATAAATTAGTTATTAAGCATCAGCGAGATCTCCTAATGCTATTTAGATTGTCTGCTCAGAAGAACTGTCCTACACTTGTTGGTGACCTTCAGCAGTTTAAGGTTTTGAAATACGAATCCCTCCTTGATTCAATAATTATAAAGAAGACAAGACAATGAGGTTTTGAAAATATTTGCTTTAGATTTTCCTTTGACAATTCAAGTACTTTAAATGTAGTTCATTGCTTAATGTTGCAAAAAGGTTTGTTTATAATGAAGTCAAATTGGGGTTTTCTTCTGCCTTCTAGGCAAACTAGCAGTTAAATGTTCAACAGCTGAGGTATTTTGGAAGGAATGCTGTTCAGTAATAATGATTTCAAACCCACTAATTTGTCGTGAGACAAAAATAGTGTAAAGATCATCTCAGTATGAGAACCGTTCTTGTGCCATGCTTGCAATTACATAAACCAAATTGTTCTTTATGATTTCTAGCACAGCAGACTTGTTCAGTGTCTCTGATTTACAGGGTTGGAAGCAGGGAGTACATGGGAAAAGGTAGTGCCCTGCAAAAAAAAAATAGGAGATCTTAATCTCATAGTGTCTGTGTTTATAACTCTGGAAAAATTACATGCTGTCTATGTGTATGAAAAAGTGAGTGTGGAGTTGTAGCAAGAAGTCAGCTGGAAAATGTCAAAGTACTGGGTTTCAACATATGTTGGGAGAGAAGGAGCATAGTGTGTTTATGGCATTTGTTAGCAGTGGCTGCGCTAGGAAACCCAGGGGAAGGCAGCAGAAGGAACCCGCTGGCTCTGCTGGGTGTTTCTGTGGCCGCGCGGGCTCGACTGCTGAGGCAGTGCTGAGCAGGCTGGCTGAGTGGGGTAGGGAGACATTCGTCTATGGAGTTGTCAAATCTTTTATGATAATAATAAAAAGAGTGTTTGTATCTTCCTGCAGTGTATGCACACGTGATAATCAGATTGAGCTTTTCAGACAATATTTAAATAGTGTGCCATTTAAATCCAGTTCCTTTCAGATTCCTCTTTTGAGCCCTCTTCCTCTTCAGATTCCTGTTACAGATTAGGCAGCTGGCAGTAGCAAAGCAGATGACTAAGTAAAGAGCTACCTTGTCTGCTACCTCTGCTCCTTCCAACCTTCATCTGTTAACTTTAGTTTAGGGAGAATAAGCAATACTTCCAAAAGATATTCCAGAAGTATCTTTAGATATTTTTGAAGAATCTCCAGCAGACCAGAGGCAGTGATACTAACTTGTGCAGTACATTAGATGTATTTACTTTCCAACAAATGCAACATTCAGTTCATTTCATGCCCAGTAGGTTCAATGTATTTATGTAGTGCTGCATCAAGATTTTGCGTGTTCTCTCTAACCTGACACTCTTCCCAAGCCTTGCTCGTCCTGTGTTTCACTTTTCTGATCATCACTTTCTCTGGTTTGAGACAAGCGCAGTTGAGGTTTTTCTCATTAATTTAAAAAGCTGCTGCAAGTTGCTTTACCGAGTCGCTGACACTGTCCGTTTTCCATGACTGCCTCTTCTCTGTGGTACCAAATAAACTACCTGGTTTTACTGTCAAGGATCTTTAGGGCTAATCACTTCATTAGCTCTCATTTCTCCTCCAGTATCAGAGGGCTTATGTTCAGTTTGGTTTATGGTGCAGCCACTTACTGGATTTCTCACAGAAATACTTCTGGTGAGTTCCCCCCTGCAGTACCTCCTTATTTTGGGGGAGCTTCCTGTACGCTCCCACAGAGTTAACCTGTCGTTCTTTCATCCTTCGCATCTCCGTGGTTGAATCCTTTATAACTGAGTTGCTGGAAGAAAGTAGTCCAGTGTGACAGTAAGACAATGTTAGTAGCTGTAGTGTCGGGCATCTTATTTTTTTCTGGTTATCTTCTTAGCTTATATTAAGTTTTTGTTTGCATAGTATCACAAATGTGATTTTTAGGCTATTTCAGCTAAAACATTTTGGTCACCTCAAAAACAGCAATTGAATTTTCTTTCACAGAGTATGCCAAAAATAGTCTCTATATTTGGGCCTCTCTCTTTGGAAGTGTTGTCGTTGATTAAGAATATAAGGTTGAACTGTTTGCTTATGTGATTAATTTGTGTACTGTGTATGTACACACCCATACATGATACAATAACAATCACGAAACACAGCTACAGTTTCTTGAACTGCGTTGACCTGACTGCAGATTTGCAGTTGCTGTATGAACAGGAAGCATTGAAATCTCTTGGATATGTTCATAGGTATTTCCTGTGTCGGCGTATTTTTAGAAAAGTCTTCCACTGCATCCAGCAAAAAGTGACATCGTACTTGCTATCTTTCTAAAGTGGACAGATGCTTTAGCTGAATTCTTAGTGTAATGATGTGATGGTATTTTTTTAAAGTCAAAAGACACTACTACAAAAGACACTAATATTTTTTTTTTTTTATTTATTAGGTGAAGAAGAATGGATTATCAGAAGCGATCAGCCAGGAAGAAAGAAAAAGACAGGAGGTACTCTTTAAAGCAACACATTCTTTTTCATTGATTGTTTAGGGATGCACTGCATGCCTGATTTAATACTCTCTATTTGTGGATAAGCAGACAAGTTGATCACACCGCTTCCTGTCCTGGGGTGAAGTGTCTTCTCTCCTCAGGGAGAATAAATAAACACAACCTGTTTGTTGCTGATGCGCGTGTGTCCCTGCCACGGGTCTCCCGCCGGTGTCCTGCGGGCCTTGCTGGAGGAGCGGTTCCTAGGCCTGCTCGTTCCAGCTGGTGTAGGCTGCTTGGTGGCCGCTCGGGAGCAGCGAGTCGCGGCTGTGTGCTGTAGTGGGGAAGGTGTAAAACTAACCTTGTGGGCACAGAGGGCAGGAGGTGGCACATAAATTTTTAAAGGCGGTGAGGAGCAAAGAGCAGCTTTTTACAGTGCCACTTAGTTGTAACTAATCCTGTGAACAACGGTGAGCACTGTGTACCCGGTGTAACGAACCCTTTTCCTTTCACGCTGAAATGGAGTGGGTGCATCCGTGCTGTCAGCTGTACAGACAACAGCAGCAATTACTGATGTAGTTATCTTTCTCTGTCGCTTTCCCCTTTGCTCCTTTTGTCCTCTTTATCCGCTTTCCTCTTCTCTTTGTTCCTTTTGTCCGCTTTATCTGCTTTACCCTACTTCATTACAGGGGCTGTATCAAAGGGAATGAGAGGTGTTGAAAAGAGTAGCCTGGCCTAGCCAACTTACATACCTGCAGTTCTGGAGGTATGGCCTTCAGTAGGAAAAAACCTCAAGTTGTTTTTTGTTTTAATAGAAACACTGTGGCATTACCTGCCGTGGTAATTTGTTCCAATATCTTCCCTTTGCCTCAGGACATGCCTCCCTGAGTGTAGCTGAGTGAGACCTGGCTGAGGTTTCCTGTGAAGTTCAGAGGTGTATAGCGAGCAGCAAATATTAATTTAGCTGTGTGACCGATAGCTGTTCTGTTCATGCCTGAAATAAAGAAACATCTTGTTTTGCATACAAGAGATTTAGGCAATAGTTTGTTGGATTGGTTTTTGGGTTTTTTTTAATAATGCTACATCTCTTTGGCTATCTTCTTTCACTTTTTGGGGGACGAGGCTGTGCAGCACTTCAGGCCCTGTGTTCTGCTTTTCTGTCCCCTCCTGCTGGGAAGCCGTGAGACACGGCATTTATCTCAGTCATAGCCTTTAGGAGCCTTTAGTCTGTGTTTCCTGGAGTCATATTTACATCCCTTCAAAGAGAACCGGTTCCTTAGATGCCTTTTAAATGTAAAGACTGTGATGTTACCAAAAATGTGTTCAAGCCTGAGGGTTTTCTTATTTGAATATTGGAGGCCCATTCTTTCAGGGGAAGCCTAAATAAATATTCTTAAGATGTAGTTGCACTACCAAGTCATGCTTTTGCTGTTTTTCTTTTCAATTGACTTTTATCAATTATTCTTTATATATTCTTTAAATTGCTTTTTAGAGCATATTAGACTTTTTTTTGTGTCATAATGTATTGTCACTGCGGGGGAAAAACATATTTGTTTGCTTTCTACCTTGACTAAATGTCAATGTCGTACATCCATACACATCCCATCTTTCAGAACACATTAGTGAGATGGATCTCTGCATCTTGTGTCTAAAGAAAATGTCATAGACAGACTGATTTGAACTAAAATAATTTTTGATAGATCTAGTTTTCTTGCAAGCTGGAACCCCACTGTGTATGTGTGTACAAACTGCAGTATGCATCTGGCCTCTTAAGAGTATGTGCTGTCCGTCAGGATTCAGACACCTGCTTACTTGATACCATGCAAATGAACCGCAGTATGATTCGAGATGTTACTCAAACACTGTTAGCAAGCATCTGCTAAGTGCCACCCCAGCCTCTGAAAGTGGTGTAGTTACTCCATGTCAAAGTGAAGATAGTTTCTTAATCTTTTTTTTTTTTTTTTTTTTTTTTTTTTTTGAAATGTGTTTGGGTCATGGTAAGGTGGTATTCTCTCCCATTGTTACTCATTAGAAGTAAAGAATCTTTCTTTATCCCATTTATTTCTGACTATGCTAATGACTCTCTTACCAAACTGGAAGACGTCCCTGAGGGCCCTCAGTAATACTAAGCATAAGCAAAACCCCTCCGAAACAATAATAATAAGAAAGCTTGTATATTTTCTTGTATTGAAAAATGTCTGGGTAGAAACCAATTAGCCATGGAATTCTGCAGCAGTCGTTAGGTAAATCCTTTCTTTGTGAACGCAGCTGGGAGAAATACAATGAGACTGAAGACTGGAAATGTAACTGCTGGGCAAAGGCCGCAATGCCCTTTTTAGGCACCTTTCTGCACATTGTTAGCCAAGCAGAGGGTATATTTGCCACCAGAGTTTGACTGATGTACCTATATGTTCTCTAGATTCTTTAGGCTGCCAGAGTCCGCAGATAGAGCCTAGAGAGGTAAAATATGTCTAAAAGCTGAATAGGTTTCTACATGAGAGAGGGACATTTCCAGTGGAACAAGGATGTGGATTTCAAAGTCCAAGAGTCCATTAAAAGTTTGCTTTGTATGCCAGCCAGCTGACGGAAGGTACAGTGGCCACCCTTTAAGTGGCAGGGTGATAAAACAGAGAAGTTGTTTGTGGGAGTGCTGGAGGGCTGCCTGCCTGTGCCCGGTCCCTCACTGCGGAGTGGGGTGGCGGCTGGCAGCCCCTCCTGCCTGCCTCCAGGCTTCACCCCCTGCTCCCCATAGCTCGCTTCTCCTGGGCCTGCTCCGGCTGCGAGTTTTACACGTAACCAAGGCATCGCTGCTGATACCTGACTGATACCTCGGCTTTGCAAGGGGTTTTGCTTTCCTGCAGGTGCTTGGGTAAGCAGAGTTCTGTAACCCAGAACGCTTTCAAGTAAATCACTAAGCAGCTTGTGTTTAATAAGAGCAAAAGCAAGTACTGGCTGGTGAACAGTAGCGTGACTGATATGAGGCTTCCAACCGGACCCCAGAAACAGCCATAGTTATTTCATTTGTAAAAAAACCTGACAACAACAAAACAAACACCTCTTGCCTCTCAGGAGTGTGAATGGGGAGTCATCACAGTTGGTGTTATGGTTTTTTTGTCTTCAAACTCTGTTTGTAGTTGCATTGAAAAGTCTGAATATAGACTTTTTAAAAAAAGTCTTTCTATTATTAAATCCCTTATTTATAAGTAAATGATGCAACTATCATGGAAATGAATATTTATGTTATAATCTGTAGCTTACATCCAGTAACTTTTCTTTGCACCCCTCCTCCACACTTTCCTTTTTTTTTTTTTTTTTTTTAAAAAAAAAAAGTTAGTCAATAGTAAATCTTTTCTTTCCCCCTTCCACTTTACAGGCGATATTTGAAGTGATATCTTCTGAGCATTCTTATTTGCTGAGCTTGGAGATTCTGATCCGGATGTTTAAAAATTCCAGGGAACTGAGCCTCACGATGACCAAAACGGAGAGCCATCACCTTTTCTCCAATATCACAGATGTTTACGAAGCAAGCAAAAAGTAAGTGTAGCAACAAATTTCTACACTTAAAAGAATATATATACAGTTTTAAAATAAAAAATATAAACTTAAAATTCAGTAATTATAAACTTAAATTATTTATAATACCTTTTTAAAATTATACCTGAGGGATTACTAGTAGTCAAAAGAGCTCTCGGTCAAGTAATGAAATGTAGTATATAAAATAGTGTCCTTACTGTTACCACAATTCGGAGGAACAGCCGCAGGGTGGCAAATTCAACAACAATTTAGGCCTGACAGTCTAAGAACGAGAAATCAAATGTTGCACATGTTAATATGCAGGGTCTTAGTTTTTACAAGCTGTGAATAAGTTAGAATGGAATGTGATTATCTGTTCTTTGAGAGCACCAAAATAAATGTATTCTGCAGTGCTAAAGAATCATTTCATGTAACACGCAGCTAAGGTTTTATTTTGCTAACCAGAGCTTCTGTTTCTGCAATATGAGTAAGCCCCTGTTTATTTGGATTATATTTTCCTTGCGTACCTTACGGGCAGCTCCTTGAAGAGCAGAGCTTTGGTTAATGCTATCTGTGATGTACGGCAGTATTTGCAGACTCAGGCTATGGCTTGCCTACGCTCTTGTTCTCGGAGGGATTTTCCTCTTATTTGGAAAAACCTTAGCTTTTTGTGTCGGAATACTCTCTATTTTTAAAGTTGAACAATTGTTTACTTTTCTGTCTGTGCTGATTTAGTAGGGAGAGCTTGCAGGTAGGCTGAACTGGAGATGTCCAGTTATTATTTAAATACCTGTTTGAACATAAAAGTGAGTTTCTTACTGGAATCTCAAGTAACCATTTCAGAGCGGTAACCACTTGTTCCAAAACCGTCATGCTGCTTTGAAGATGGAAAGTAGAAATGACAGTAGACATGCACAGGAATTTGAGACTTGCCTCGCCACTGTGGCGAAGCTCACGTTTAATGGGATAGGCACGGTGTTAGTTTCTCTGAAAATAGGTAGAGAAGGAAAGAACATAATGTATTTCAGTAGAAATAAGTATCCTTCAAATCTAAATAGTTCCTAAGTTAAATGTTGGCACGTGAAGCAGTCATAGCTAGTCTTTGCAGTCTGTGAAACTAAGCTTAGTCTGCCCTTACTGAACAGTTAAAGATTAAGCAAGAGAGTCCTGCTTGCCCTTAAGAGCTGTCTCTTGCCAGTGTTTCCCTTGAGCAGTTGAATCACTGTTTACTTTCTGCCCAGTACTCAATGTGCAGTGTGACTCTGGTATCTTTTATGTAAACAGCACAGGCATTACTGTTTATGATCAGTGCTGGGCACGCCGTGGCACCTGCACCAGGCTTGGGCTTCTTTTAAAAAGATAATTTGCTGTGCTTTTTTTTTGGGTGAGTTTTTTCAGTACAAAGTCAGTAACAAGAAAAATGGATACACTACAAATGGTGCCTAATGAAAAGGAAATGTTGGCAGATCTTACACGGTAGGGCTGCTGAAAAGTCTGGTTTATGATTGCTGATAATGACTGCCAGCGTTATTTAGTGTGGGACATGGACGTGTATGTGCACTCAGTGTACTTCAGGGTTGTGAATTCTTTGAACTCTATTTCAAAAACTTGTGTAATGAGGGTTTGCTTTGTTATAAATTGTTTGTTATCCTCGCCTGGGTAGTAGCAGTATCAGCAGGTGAATTCCTGTGGTCTACATAACTACAAAATAAAAATGTCTGTGCTTCGCTGCTTGTACCTTATTTTTAGTCTGAAATCAAGCACAACGGCTAAAGGATGCTCATGGCCTCATTAAGATACTGATTGATCTTTACCGTAGCACTGTACAACTTCAAATGTGTCTGTCTTTACCTGTGGAGTAGGAAGATATTCCCCTCATTTCAGGAACGGGGCTGATGGTTGAACAAGGCATCTGTTGAGCTAGGAATATTTCTGGAGTCAGTCCTTCCCATCTGTTCAGCTTTGTGTTCCCTTTTCTTTTGTCCCAAGTGTTTCCTCTTTGTAGAAATGGTGATGTTCTGAATTCTTCAGCATTAAACCTGCATTTGTCTCTGTGGAACTTCTGAAGTTTCATGTTCCCAGGCATGGTAGCGTCCTTTCTTGGCTCCTGTTTCTCTGAAGCCTCACAAAGTCTGGAGTTTTACATCTGTTGTGCAGCAGTTTGATTTTAAATCCTCTGAAGTTCATGCAGTGATAAGATTTTGTTTCATGAAGCATACATGTGAGAGAGACTAATGTATTGTGTCAAGCGCAAGCCCGATTTAGGAGCTATATAGCAGGTGTATGTTTGGACTTACCTGGTATGCCTTCATTTCTGCATCCCCCTGTTCCCTGTTGTTTCTCTCTTTCTTACAGTTGAGGACTTTTGCCAGAGGCTGGGTATTTTCTCAACCCAGAGCCACCGCAGGAGTAAGAGTTGTACGACAGCAGTGTTGTCAGGGAGTGCAGGTTATCAAAGCCCTTGTTTTCAAGCAACAGTACTTTCTAAAGGCTTCTCCTTACATAAACATGAATTGCAAAAATTCCACTTTTAAATTTCTCACTTAAAATAGTTAAAGCAGGGATGGGATGGAGAGAATGGTATTTTCAGGGGAATTCTTACAACCCTTTTAATTAATAGTCTTCAAAGGAAGTGGGGGGGGAAAGAAAGAATGGAAAATACCACACTGGCCTAAAATTGTAGTCGTATTTTTTTCTGGTCTGGAAAGTCTAATGGTTTAAGAACTTGGGTTTTTTATAACTTGGAGTAAAAACAGAATTCCTAGCTCCTTTTTAAACTTAAATGAAAACATATTTTGTTTCCCAAGTTATGCAATACTGTTAAACTACAGCGAAATTTTGTGCTGGCTTTTTACAGCTTCCTTTGTGTAAATAACGAAAGTGATTTTAAAACAGAAGCCTCTGTCTCGGTATCTCCAAACTATTCCTTCCTGTTTTCAACATATTTCAAGGTAGCAAAATCCAACTTTTTGTTTTAAAATTGTAATAAATTTGAGCATATGTCTCATTATGCTATATTTTAAGCAGACTTTACTTACAAATGTAAAATCTGAGTGTTAGTGTATGAGTGTAGTTAACAGTAGGCTTGGTGAGCTAAAGAACGGGAACTGATAAAATTACTATCTTTAGTCAGAATTGCTTAAAGCTTGTATCTAGGAGCTTTGACTTAGAACAGATTTAATGGAAGCTCTCCAGGAACACCAAGATAGGCTTCTAATGCATGACAGGGCCATTTCTGGTGGAACAAAGCCGCCTCTGTCAGAAGCAGAATACAGACAGCAAAGAGTCTCTGCCTTTGGGAGCTCATTGGAATGTCTCCGACAAAGAGGAGCGGATCTGAATAACTTGTGCAGCATACAGCCTGTGTTTATGAAGACATCTTGTAAGGTGGCTTTAGAAAGCTTCAGTCTTTTATTGTGTGTGTAATACAGGAGTTCCTAACTGATGGAACACAAACTCCCACAAACCGCAGCCCGAGCCAGCGAGAGCGGTTACACGGAGATGTAGGCTGCTGGGGATGCCGTCGGCAAGCTTATTCGGAGAGGAGAGCTCGTGTAGTCCGAGAGTACTGCGCAACCAGTCTCACTGGTGAGAGAGGAGCGTCGCGCGGAAGAGGTCAGCTTCCCAAGAGCCTGTCTGGGACAGAGGAGTTACAGGAAATCAGTGAAATGTCTTGAAGAACAATTGATCTGACAGGTCAAGTTACCAAACTTATAGGAGAAACGAAAGCTTTAGCATTTTGTTTCTCTCTGCCATTTGGCCAGCAAAAGGCAGAAAGCTTATGGAATATCAGAGGGTTAGTGTTAGCAGAAAAAAGACACCAACAGAAACGTTTTGACGGGTTCTGTCTGTTCTTAAACTGTGTCTTGATTTTGTTAGAGAAGCCCGTGTAAGTTTGTGAGGTAGGTTAACATCTTGTCTGAGTATTTTAATTTAATTTTATATCTGTGAATATGTGTTAGGAGCCAGGTAAGCTTTCTCATAGCGCTTTTTTGTAAATTAGGTCAATGTTTCACCTCTTTCCAGCATACTTTAAATGGTGCAGCTTCATCTTTTTCCATAGGAAAATACAGTCCTCTTGTTCATTTAAGTGTGTGTACTGAATCAGTCAGCTAGGCATTAAAAGCATTACTTTTAGATAATGCAGGGAAAAAAGTTGAACACTGTGAGTAGGCCCTTGGTGATTCAGGTGAACTGTAATGAAAGAGAATTATTTGTAAGTTATAGATCACCGATTTGGTTTCCAGGTAAGACAGTGATACAAGTCGTAACATCCTTTTTCCCTCTTTGGTCTAGCCTGGTGGTTTAGTCTGTTCTGTGTTTTATCACAGTTCTTGTGTTAGCAATTTTTGAAGAAAGCTGAGTAATGTCTTGAGGGCATGCAGCTGAGTGTGGTTACCCTGTGGGGTAAGTGATGCTGAGGTGTGATCTGGGGAGGGTTTGTGTGCTCTTTCAAAGTTGTTCCTGCTGGCCCTTTTGAAGCAGATCAGGGGCTTGCTTATCGGTGAGGCTGAGTGATTATGTTGGGTATAGTGGACAGGGTAATGGGAACAGAAGGGAGAAAAATGCTCCCAAATGGTCTGCAGCAGGATGTGAGGTGTCTGTGACTCTGTGCAGAAGCTGGTGCGCTGCCCTGACCCGCAGCAGGTGCTGCTGAGCGCTGGGACCCCCTGGGTATCCCAGGTGTTGCAGAGCACTGCTGAACTGCACCTTGCTGGTCTTTGCCTTTCTCCCAGCCTTGCTGCATAATCTGCTTTTACTGCTGATGGGGCCTTTGATGCTGTGAGGAGATTCCAGGGATTCTGGAGGGTGTACCATAGAGTAGTGAGTCAAAATACCACTTTTTTGTCTTTAAATTTTATGTGGCTACAGAACACATTTATGGATTTGCAGCATATTGATGCCTTGGGACAGTGCATTTATCCTTGTTTCCTCAGATTACTTCCCTCATGGTTTATTCTAGCATCAGCACTTGTTGCTGAACTCTTTGGCTTTAATATCTAGGAATATTTGTTTAGAGGGTTCTTCTGGCAGCTGAAATAACTCTGGATTGACCTGCCCTGTTTCTTTGCAGATGACTAGCAGCGTTGGTAAACATAACTTTAAAATAATGTGTAGTTGGTACGTGCATTCCTGAGGCAGTGACTGTTCTTTTATAGTTTATCTTCTTTATTGGAGACAAGATTAGATACGAGTTCAATACTCAGGAATTGCAAATCTGAACGGAGTCATACTTCCCTCAGCTTGTTTTCTTGAGTGAACAGAGCTTAAGAGGAAGAGTGGGGTTTTTTTAAATGAATTTAGAAATTTTTATACATATATATATATACATTGTATAATACTTAATTTAGTAAATATATGGCAATTACTTAAAAAGTGCCCTTGAAGAAAATACCTAGTTTTCCAGAAAATACAATAAGCCTTCAGCCTTATTCACTTAAACGTATTGAAAAGAATACCCCAACCTCACAGATCTCCATGTGTCACCTTCACGGTGTTTCCATGCTAGATATGTGGACTAAACTGTTGCTGGCTGTTGCTAAGTGTAGGAAAAGGGCGCGCTGGGAAGGTGCTCAGGCAGTGGCTCTGCCACGGAGACTGGAGCACGATGACACTGCTCCTGCGAGCCTGTTCCCGCTGCTGCTGCACCGTGTGCCTCAGTAACCTGGACTTTGATCCCAGAGCTTTCCTCTCCCGGAGCTCTGGCGTGTCACCCGCAGTCACAGAGGTGACCAAAGCAGGAAGCACTTTTTTGGCTGGTACCTATGCTTCTTAGCCCATGGTATTTACTGTTGGTAGTGAGCTGGAGAGGACTTGCCAGTGGGGATGGGTTTAACTCTTAAAAGATTTTCTGAGAACAGTCAGTGTTTTAATATATTGTTGGAGGAGTGAAGTGTGTTTCAGTACGTTCCCTTCTGTACTGTGCAAAGTCCTGTTCAAGCTGTCCATTGCGTTCTCCATCTCAGATGCCCCTCTGAAGAAATGCCAGCTAGTTGTAAAGAAAACTGAATCTATTCAATTTGCTTGTCTCTGACTTCTGTGATCCTCTGTGGAATTAACGATAGCTTGTGTTAGATTTCAGGCATCCTTATCTTTGTCTTCACGCCTCTCAGAGGCATTTTAAAAGATCACTGTGGAGAGGCTGCATAGAACCGTTAATAACGCTGTGTACAGCAGTGTTCGTGAGGGGCGTGTGTAGCTGTTACCAGTGAGTTTAGCCTGAGCCTGAAGTCAGTTGTGAAAACCAGATGGGACTGGAAGCCAGAATAGGCTTGGGTTGGTTTGTCGCTCTAATGGATTGTACGGTATCTTCAAGAAACACCAACCTAAAACTTACACTGTCTTTATGGTTCTATTTTTCCAATGCTGGATATATGAAATTTAAGTATTAGTTGCAAAAAAGTGTGTATTTGTTTAGAAGATCTTCTATGTCCCACAACACTTAAATGCTGACCGCATAATCATGTATTTGTTTCTGACATCCTGCCTCCATGGTGTTTTACCCAACAGGTCTTGGAATGCGTGTCAAGCTTTGCATAGATACGGTTTAATCCCTTTAAAATAGTGTTAGCTGGTGTGATCTTTTAAGACGACCTTTGGATCGTGTTAATGATTGTGTTTACCCATTTTGCTAATTAAAATAGACACAATATAGCTGGATTTTGTTTAAAAAAGTAAATTAGAAAATCAAAGCAACTGATTTGCCGATGTTTTTCAGATCCCTTGAGCTGCCTTCTCGTGCTTTGCTTGGAGTAGACCCTTCAGGGCGTTGTTTCTGAAAGATTACGTGATGAAGTAGTACATGAAGTGTCTTGTTTGGGTTTTAGGGGTTTTTTGTTTGGCAGTGTAGATGTACCCTCTATATATCAGCTCTTTTTACCGCGTAATCAAAACCTAATTGACCGCCATTTCCCAAGATCAAGCACAACAGAGGAAGGTCCTCGTTACAAACTGCCATACTGACTGAAGGGTAGGGGGAACCCATTCTTTCGATGGGCTCTACTCAAGAGTTTTCTAGATTAAATCAGTGTTTTTCAACGCGTTCTTTTTTCCCCCCTAACTTCCCTGAAATAACATGGTTGTCATATTCTCAGGCATTTGCATGCCAAGGGAAGAAAAAAATTGAACAGTCCTGCTCAGCCCTCCTCTGTGGTGGGACCAGTTTAAACCTCTGCGGTAGGGGTGAGCTCACCTGAAAAGACAGCGGGTACAGGCTGCACCTTTCAGCACTTGGCTGTTTTCTGTGTTCCTCTCTGGTTTTCTCTTAAGTTCTTTGCAATCTCTCCCCTGTAACACTGCCTCTGGTTCTTCTTTCTTCCCCACAAATCATGATTCTGCTTCTGTGTCTCACTTGAACTGGACTGACAGCAGATGTCAGGGAATAGTCAGCGGTAAATGTGTGTATTCCTTGGGAAGAGATTCAATAGAAGAAATGGCAAAGCACTCCAGACTGTGAGAAGTCCGTTACAATTGCTGCGTTATCTCAACTGCATGACTGCAGGTGTGCGTTTTTTATTGATTTTTTTTAGTTGTGGTTGCTGAAGCTTGACAATATTAAGTGTTTGTCAGATGAAAGGTAATGGAATTTCTATTTTAAATTCCCAAAAACAATATTCTTGAATAGTGGCCATTAAAAATCTTACTTTATTTTACCTGTCTCTGTAGAGAATTACAGGTATTTTTTATTGCCAATCTGTGCTTGTATTCAAAACTTCATCTGCCTTCTGTCCTACCAGTATTCTTTGTTGGTTTTCTGCCAAAATTATTTTGACAAATTAATTGTCTTTGTATCCCTTTCTGAAAAATTGATGACTGAAGCTCTGTACTGTCAATTTCTCTTCCCTGTGGAAACGCAGCACAGATGGTATGTAACTCAGTGTCCCAGATTCTTACAAGGAGAGACTTGCTGTCAGGTCCCCTTGGAACTCTTCTCTTGCAATTAGTTTACTTACCAAGACTCTTGTGACACTCCTTGGCCTAGGACTTTATGTCCAGTTTTTCCTTTACTTCTGTCATGAAGTACTTTTGGAGATACTTCTTTTCCTTCTTTTTCCAGCTGAGGTCCTCAGCCTAGAAACGGATACTTCTCTACCCAATTCTCTTTCAATGACTGTTTTTAATGTGAACAGTATCACTTTTCCTAAAAAAAAAAAAAAAATCACCCAAACCCCAGATCTTCCCTCACCAGTGACTTTAAGATCATTTGTGTTATCTGACAACAGATAGTTTTGGCATCAAATAAAAATACCAGATTTTTAGATAAGTATTGATTGGAACAAGAATTTTAACCATACTCTAGATGAATGGCCTTAAAATAGGAGTTTGAGGGTCATAACAGCCCTCTCTGTTGTAGAGGGCTGTTGTAGGACCAGCTTGGTGGAGTTTTAGTTGTCCTTTATTTTTTTTTTTTTTTTTCACTCTGATGTGAAAGGTCTGGTTTTGGTGCTGGTGGTGCCTGGAGGTTTTTCCCTTCCCCGTTACTTCTTCAGTCAGCTGCCAGCCAGACCAGGGGATTGATGTAGCCAAAAAATAACCCACAAAACGAACCTGGCCAAGAGTTTTCTTTCTCTCACCTCCCTCACATCCCCCTCAGAGCAGTTCCCAGATCTCATCAGGTGTCAGCCCAGAAGCAAGTGCAGTGACATACCTGAAAGAGCATGGTAGGAAAAGGAATGGATAAATTGGGCAAGAGCTGTGGCAGCTGGCATTGCCAGAAATATGACATGAAGCTGCCATCTGCTGTAATATTTATTTGTATTGAAACCCATCCGTATATTATGTAAATATACCTCGTTTTTTTAAAAAATAATCCTACAGCAGGCAGCACTTGCAGCTGACTTCTTGGAGCCTTGGACTCTTCTTCTGTGGCCTAACCCCTGCATAGAGAGTTATTTATGTGAATATTTGTGTTTAAGGTCAGTAGAACAAAAGTACTTACAACTTTTAGAGCCTTCCAACTGTAACCCAAAGCCTGTTTATCCAGTAGGTGTTTATGCATCCTTTCTTGCAGAGCATCGCTGTCACGATCCTCTGAAACTGACTGCCCACACAGATCCTCTGGAGCCGTCATGCTTTGTTGTTGGGTTTTGCAGGGTTTGTGCTAGTAGCAGCTTATGAATCTTTCACTGTTTTGTTTTGTGGTTTTTTTTTCCTTTTTTTCAGTTGCAGTTGTAGAAAGCACAATAGAGGAAAAGTGTATTTATCTGCATTTTTTTGGTAGTAAAGTGAGTGGATGTTGAAGAGTTATTTGAACTTGCATCTCTGCTTTCCTTGTACAGAGACTGCTAAGGAACGAAGCAGCAGCCTTTCTTAGTTGAGCGTCTTCAGGAGGCCAGTCTGGTTTCAGAGAACTGCCGCTGCCCTTCTTGCGTAGAAAGAATGTGTAGCTTTGAAAAGGCACCAAGCTGTTGTAAGCCTGGAAGTACCTGTGTTTAGCAGGGCTGTCATAGTGGGAGGATATACGTGTGTTCCCTCTGCTCCTCTCATGTATCACCGTTCAGTGTGCTTTGTTTAGATGAGATGTTAAACCTCAGGTTCGTGAGGTGAAAGCTCTCGTTGCAGTGCGATGGGTTGCTCCGCGTTGCTCTGGACAACAGTGAGGTGGCTCTGTGCAGCGTTCGTACCTGGGAAGTCTTGCCTGCCAAACGTGGTGTTTGCTGTGCTCCAGGTCACGTGGTGACATCCACTATGGGTATGGCTGTGTCAATGTGATCGTGTATACAGACGTTTACTTGTGCATTTCTAGGAAGAGCAACTTTATATGCAGCAGTGTCAGAACTCTTTCCCTACCTTTAAGCGTGTGTGGTAGCCTGCTGCCCCGGATAGCCTCTACAGACGTGTAGGAAAGAGGCTGAAGCGCCTACGATGGCGTGAAGAGAAGTCCAACAGCACTCGAAGCTGTGCGTCACCTCTCACGGCGCTGTGTCCTCCTGCGCCTTGGCCTTTCCCGTGACAGGCAGCGCCGCTCTGCCTTGCGGGCAGCACCTGCGCAGGGCTGGAAAGCAGCGTCACGTGGTGATCAGCACGCCTGCACTTTGAACTTGCTCTCCTTCGGCTGCGGAAGGTGGGCGCTGCCGGCTTGGCACAGGTGCCCTTGCGAGGGCTGACCTGGGAGTGTGCGGTCTGCCCCTGAGCGGGGCCGCGGGAGGCGTGTGGCCGTGGTGGTGCCCACGCAGTACCCGCGGGGCTCCGAGAGTGAGGGGGCGGGAGGCTGATAGGGGGGAATTTGTCATCTGAAATGAAATGACAAATCCCAGACTTTTCCCTGGAGAGTTTCCCAGGCACTCTGTAAATCACTGTTATTTCTAGACTGTGCTGGAGAGTTCCCTGGCTAACATGCTTCCCTCAAGAATAAGCAATGCTTAATTTATGTTTTTATATGGCTCGTATTTTCATATTAACAAAAATTTCTTCCCACGTATCAAGACTGATTGATTCTCTCGCATACCGTAACAACACGGGTGTTTGCTGGTACTAAGGCTTGGTTATGGTGGAGCTGGGGATTGCAGGTGATGACCTGGGTTTGGAGAGCATGAGACGAGTTGTGTGCCAGGTCGTTCTCTGCTCTCCAAGGTCTTTGCTTGCTGTGTTTGTCTGGCCCTTCTAACAAGTGTGTTATGTGGGAATAGCCTCATCCCTGGTGCTAAAACCTTCACAAAAGGATTTCTAAATTCCTTGTTTGTGATATGCAGGAGATCACTTTGTTCTGGGACAAATGAGTGTAGGTAACTCTTCAGACCTGGGGCGCCAGGCAGAAGCACCCTGCTGCTTTGTGTAGCATGGGAAGGGTTTTTGAAATGAAGACTTCTCTTGTGATGTCTTCATAATTTATCACAAAGATTTACATTTGTAGTGCCACAGAGTGTTCTTTGTGGGTTCATTTGTCTGTGGGTATTAATTGGTTGAATCAAGATTTGTTTTACCGAAATGCGTACCACTGAGCAAGACGCTGTGAGCGCTTACTTGCTGTCCAAGAACCTTGCTGTAACAGAACACACTGGTGAGGCTGCTGTGGCCTCGTCGTTGTCCTGGATTTTTTTAGCAACCTAAACAGTTGAGAAGGCAAGTGCCTTACCATTAGGGCAGTTCCTCACGGGTAGGTTTGCTGCAAGTCGTTCCAGTTTGTTGCAGAATGAACGAATAGGCTGTCAGGGTCTTTTTCTTGCTTGGCTTTGTGGTTGCTCAGTGGATATTGCCTCATAAAAGATACTTTTATGGACTGTTAGCTCTGCAGTGTTGGGCACTATAAATACGTGTGTGTATGTATTGTTTTGGCCTGCTTAGTTAAAAATCTCTTTTACCTGCCCATTAGATTTTTTTTTTTTAATTCAGTGCAATCTAATTTTGGAATATCCAGATAGGACGGCACAATATTCATAAGAACGTTAAGTCCTACTCAGTTATCCTTACCCTACTCTTTATCTAGGGGTGACGGGAGAGGAAAGGTTGACCAAAATGATTGGTAATAGGGCATGAGACACAGTGTAGGCCTTGGAAAGGTGAATTGTACGGGATAGTTCATAACTGCACGTACTACTGCGCGCTTGCGTGCACGCTGCCAAATTAGCTCCAGTTCTGGAGAAAGCTGTGGATACCAGTCAGTGATTAAAGCAGTGCCAACCAGTAGGGAAAAATAGCTGAATAAAATTATGTGAGCAAAAATTAGGAGGTTGTTCCTGTTAGTGATTACCAGTTTGTTAACGAGCTGCATGAAGACATGGGAAGACCCTTAGCAGGAGCCACCAGAACTTTGAGGAGGAAACTCTCGTCATAACGACAGGGCAAACTCCAGTGTGGTGAGATCGCGAGTGTTTCTGGATCTTGTGCTGTAAAAAGAAACAAACAGGACATGAATTAAGTGTGTATTTCTAAATTTGGCACATAGCCTTTAGGGAAGGAGCAGTTTGAGTGTTGCAGATTGGATGTTTCTTTTAAACAACGTAAGGGCAAGATGAGGGAAATCAAATGCTGTCTTGTGATGCTGTTTGACTTTCACTTAGTTGGATCTGACTTTACCCAGAAACGTTACGGATTTAATAGAAACAAATACTTTAAATAAATCCTTCTAATAGTAAGCAAAAAACCTAATTCCTAGTTGGTTAAATTGAATATGGTTGCTCAGTCACTCGGTACTGATCTTCATGACAGAATCTGTCCTAAAGTTCAAAGTTAACGGTTTTTATGATTTATCTGGTTCACTGGTTGTATATAGTAATTAGCAGACTGGATACAAAAAAAGACAACCTTTGATTCAAACTTCGATGCATGATTTCCAGAGGTAAGGTTTCCTATAGTACATGTTGTGGGGGATGGGACTTCAGTATGCTGCTTCTCTCTGCTGCTCTTTTTCCTTTTTTTTTTTTTTTTTTCCTTAAATACTCTGCTATCCAAGACTTCTACAGTGATTGTGACTGATGTCACTGATGAAGCACCAGATAAATTCTAAAAGCAGAAGATCTAGCCCAGCATGGTCAAACACCTTGTCAGCGTGCCGTAACATACAGCAGGCAGAAGTGTTGTATTTCCTAATTTCCTGAGCAAAGTCAGTTGGCAGCGCGCTGAGCTCTCCCGGCTGTAAACATGTCTGAGTAGAGCAGAAACGAATTCCAGTGTCTGCCGTTCGTGGTGGTCGGCAGCCGAAATCTGTGTGGTTCATGAGAAACTGTAGACTGTGTGACTTGGAGACTTCTTTTTAACTTCTTGGACCCCAATGATGTTTCAGGCAACTGTTAATTTGAGTCTTTGTCCGTGTGCAGTGCGAGCTCCCAGCGCAGCTCGGCGTGCTGTGGCAGGTAGTGCCGTTCCGTCAGTGGCAGCTGAAGTGTCTTGTGCGCTGAAATGGGACGGGCGGAGGACGGAAGGGTGCTGGAGGACTCTGCCTCCCGCAAGCGGCAAGGCTGTTAAGAAACACTGCTGCAGCACTTCAAGGGGAAGAGAGAGGAGGGAACCGCTCTGCAGCGGGCAGCCTTACGTCTGTGTGTAGGCGGCGTCGTGTTTGGCATGAAATGACAGTGCTGATAAACATCTGTCAGCTCGCTCACAGTTAATGTGTCAGAGCTTTAACAAACACACACGTGATCCCAAACCAAACAGAAAACCCTGCTTGATTCTTCAGACTGTGTGATTGACAGAGTGGGAATCTGAAACCACTCAATTCAGGCAGCTGCTTCTCAACACACTTGAAAAAAGTCATTTTAGTTAACCCGTGTTGTTAAGCACTTGTACAATAAGCTTCTCTTCATCCTGTTCTCCTCCTCTTGCGTGTTGGAGGGCTGTTTGTAAAACACCCTGTGGAGAGCATTAGTGGCACACTTAACAAAGAAATGCTGCGAGGTGACAGATACTGAAGAGCCAGTGTTAGTAATGAGGAAATATAGTAAAGGGCCAAAATACAGTAAAATGTGTTTCAAAATGTTTTAGCTTGATATGAGATCACGTGTTCCAAGTAAGTCCTTATTTTTTCTGTGCTATATGAGAAATTTTTTACATATGAGAATTTTCAGCTGGCTTATTCTAAGGAGCTCAGGGTTCTTCTAGTGGATCACCTTGTACAAAGGCTGCAGGCAGAACTAGTATGGGAGAGATTTTTCAGCAGCTTCCAGACTTTTAAGGATGGCAGCGATGTCAGTGTAGGTAATTCTGATGACCTGCAGCAGACCTGTGCTGATCTGTGTGAGCTCTTACGCTCCAGACAGCAGAATACTTCTAACGAGCGTTATGGAAATCAAGGCTTCTGTTGCCTGGTAAAATTAGAAGTGCAAGGAGGAGTGGGAAGCTTTCAGAGGCCAAAGGGACTTTGATGTAGAACAAGGGATGAACAGGGAAGTTCTTAGAAAAAGCATGTTTAGGGGAAAAAACTCAGCTCAGGATTTCTGTTTCTGTTCCCATTTTCACCGTTTCCAGTGTGTTTGCTTTCAGTGGCAGATGGATGTGGGACACGAGCACTGTGTCCAGCTCAGCCTGCTATATGCTTTTTTGTTTTCAGTTTAGCAGTTCACATGTAACTTCATTTCATTGAACACCTCTGGTGTCGTACTTCCCTTATTACAAGAGGAAGTGTGTTAATGTTGTGCTTGGAGTTGTTTCGTTTCTTTTTCAACCTGGTTTGTGGAAATTCTCGTCTAACCAGATCAGGAATGCTGTTTGGGTTTTGGCAGCTGGAGAATGGGAAGTAACTTCACCAGCATTGCTTCTGCTGAGCTCTGCCAGGTGACACCACCACCCTTGGACTTGCATCCTGTAAAGATTTCCCTTGCTCTCCTGCCAAAGGAGCGCTGATCTCACCCTCTCACAAACCATTCGGGTTGCCATTAGGTTGTGAAAGTCATGGGCTGTGTCAGGTGAAGCGTGAAATGTTGTGAGGGAAAATCTGCTCAGTTTTTTGTAAAAATTATTAATTTATTTTCTCTTTTCACAGGTTCTTTAAAGAACTTGAAGCAAGACATCAGAACAACATCTTCATTGATGATATTAGTGATATAGTTGAAAAACATGCTACTTCAACGTTTGACCCCTATGTAAAATACTGCACCAACGAAGTCTATCAGCAGCGAACACTGCAGAAATTACTGTAAGAACCAATTTTAAATACGATTGCGAAATCGCCCCCTTCGTAGCAGCAGTGAGTAGCAGGCTGTGGTATTTGGTATTTGTGGAAACCTGTGGCTTCCAACTAAGCGCGTACTTCCATGCTTAGCTTTCCGTGAGGAAGGACTTCCTTTGAAGTAACTGAGAGAGAAAACACGCGTTCTTGTGGCGGTGCGTTACGTTCCCCTTGCGCTGATGGGTACCGTTTAACCCGTGTCAGACAGCTTTCGCTGTTCCCCGGGAGCCTGCGCTCACCGTCACGTGTGGGAGAACCTGAGGTTTCTGAGGGCCAGTACTGGTCTCCCGCAGTAGATAAAGCTGGAGGCCTAGCTGATGTGGCTCCTTCAAACCACACTTTCCCGTTAGTAAAATAATGATTTATTTAAAACTTTCACAATTCTTTGGTAAAACATACCGTTTACTTCTCTCCCCCTCTTTCCCACCAGAGCCACAAATCCCGCGTTTAAAGAGGCGTTGTCACGGATCGAGTCCCATGAAGACTGCCGGAATTTACCGATGATCTCTTTCCTCATTCTTCCCATGCAGAGAGTTACTCGTCTTCCCTTACTGATGGATGTGAGGGCAGAGTTACTTTCTCTTTTAACTTGGTGCACGTTCTGTAATGCTAGCATTCCTTCCCGGTCAGTTCCTGGCTCATTCCACTCTCTCTCTCTGTATCTTCTCACTGACGCCAGGTACAGGGCTGTAGGTACTGGTCTGTTGATTACGAAGTACTGTCGCGTTTGTGTGCCTACTGTGACTGGTACACCCTCTCCTGATCCCTGTTCAAAAATGAAATATTTAGACATTCTAATGGAAAAATCGTACAGTAAAGGGTCAAAATGATTCTGGAACCTAGCATAGGAATCGCACCGTTAGGGTTAAAATGGAACCCTGCAGTCAGACTTCCTATCGCACAGAGGAGGTCAGGGTCCTTTTGCCGTGAAGGCTTTCAGGAGCAGGGTCGTTCAGGCCCTCAGGTGGGGTCACAGTGTATCCCTGAAGAACGAGCTCCATTCTTGAGGGCAGGGGAGCAGCACTGATTCCTTCGGTTTCCCACCAGTGTGTTACCCTTCCTGTGCAGGATCCAGAAACAAGACTAAAGAATTTTGTTCTCCTGTATATTTGCAAATTGTGCACTGATTAATTTGATCGTCTGGATAGTTACTTAGTTCTTAGGCTGAAAGAATCTAACAAGCAAACAAGGCATTTTATTTTCCACTGTTTGTTTTGTTTGTTCTTTTCTTGGAGATGGTTTTGTAAACCTTATTTATATTGAGACTTCAGAGTGAATTTAATTTTTAAGGTTTCAATACCAGAAATATGGCTCCAACTGCATTCAGAGAGGGGATAATTAAACCAAAGACAAATTTAAAATATCTTACAATATTTTTGTTTCTCAGTCAAAAGAAGATTTAACTAGTCAGTCGTTGATTCAAAATGCCTGTTTCTGACAGGATTTCATTGTTAACTCATGAGAATAAACTATCATAGATATGTCATGTGTAAGTCAGATGGGATTTACTTCTCATTACTGCCCAGTGCTTCCTCTGTTTGGATGCTGCGGCTGTCTTCCCTTCCATGTGCTTTTTTAAAAAAATAAAATACTGTTATGTATATTTTTCTATGGTACACATAACAGTGTAGCCTGAAGAGCCTTTTCTGCTGTTCTTTTGGAATACTTACCTTCCACAAAGAGGTCAGACAGCAATCTGGTACAGTTTTACTGCGAGTACGTTTGCACATAAGTGGGGATTTCAGCTTCCAGGAAGGGCTTAACCTGGTACTTGAAACGGGAGGAGCCTGGTTCTGTGCAGCTGCAATGGAATTTCAGGGTGGTTTGCAAAAAGCTAGAGCCAAGAGAGCAGACCCTTTCCCTTTCCTGGAAGGGTATGGCCTGCCTCTTCCACCTCCATGGATGGAGGATGGCCAAGAGGTGCAAATCACCACTGTGCTCCAAAAAGCTTCCAAGGGAGGCGCTCCTCAGAGTGATGGAGCACTCTGAAGAAGTGATCTGCTGTTCTCACTTATCCCAGTCCACGCCTGTGACTTCACCTCTTTGATTTCAGTCAATATGTATGTAAAATTCTGTAGCTGTTGCAATCTGTGCTGCTTAGTCCTCTGAAATAACTGACACTTTATTTCAGACCATTTGTCAGAAAACTCCTAAGGATTCACCTAAATATGAGAACTGCAAGCAAGCTCTGAAAGAAGTGAGCAAGGTATGTTCTTGGAAATTTCATCTGGATGCAGAATTTCTGCTGCTTTGACTGTTTTCCTTCCTAAATTGCACTGGGTGCTTTTGATTTAAAAAAATCCACTGTGAGAAGTGTCTGCTTTTGGTTTTTGTTAGTTGAGAATTCATTTTTGTGTTCATTACTTGTTTTGTGCACCTGTTTCACTGTCTGGTTGGACAAAGTTATTTTGTTTGCTGCCGGTCACTCCAGCAGAAAGCCGTATGGTGGACCATGCGTATAAAAAAGGCAAAACACTGTCCTGACAGTAGAGGCAAAGTCAGGATCTTCTATGCAAACTTAAGCATTTTTCTGCTTTTACTGTAAGTTAACCAGGTCACCTTCTGTCAGTTGGCCAAAGATGTTTTCTTCTCCTGTAGTCAGGCTTTTTTGCCAAGAATCAGTGGTGGAAGAAGAGCACAAATCCATTTCCATGCAGAGACTGTAAATTTCAACAGCACTTGCAGAATAAATTCTATTTCCTTCTATTTGACCCAGAGCATTCAGATTACCAGTTTTTAAAAATTGTTGGGAAATTCCAGTCCATCTGTTTAATACATTTTTAATTATACTCTGGAAATAGACAACTCCTTAAAAACAGAATATTGTGGTATGAAAAGAAAATATAAGAATCTAAGGACTGGCTCATTTTTGCCTCCAGGATATCAGAATTTCAGAAACTATAGTGCATCATAGACTGTTGTGAAGGGCTGGGCATTCTTTATTTAAAAAAAAAAAACCAAAACTCCCTGCTCACTGGGGCTAGACATTCAACATCCTTGTCTGCTTTAAGGGGAAAATGAATGTTTTCCATGTGTAAACAATGCAAAATGGAAAAGTACTGCAGGATAAAAACTCTAAATGGTTTTATTTAAGAAAGGCCACGAGGGATTGTTTTTATGCCTAAGTTGCTGTTTATTACTTAGGAAAATATCCAAACTCACTAACGCTGTACTGCTGCCAACACAAGGGGGTTTTGCTGTAGGAACTGTGTGTGGTGTGTGAAGAGTTTGATTACAAAAGGAGACAAGGCCCGTCAAGGGTTGGGAAGGCCGTGGCTCATGTTGGGGGGTTAAGGGAAAGGTACTTCCATGCCTTTCCATCTTTGCCTCCCTGTTTTTGTGTGCTCCCCACCCCCATGTGCAGGCTTCAATCAAACTAGCGTGCTTAAAAATAGCACTCTAAAGCTCAGCGGCAGTGAAGTGCTCTGGGATACCGTTTGCCTTGGCTTAACGAGATGGCACCACAGCGTTTGCGTTGGGACTTTCTCCTACGAGTGGGCGGGGTGTGCGTGGTGGACCGGGCAGCGTGTCGCACGGATGCGTTGGTCTGGAAGGCTGTTTATTTTGGAGCTGATCATTAACATGCATCAGGGAGCTATCACCCTTCTCAGTCAGAACTTTGGGCTGAACCTTTGTACCATCTGGACTCCTGAAGAACAAATAATTATCACGGTATTGTAGGAGAGTTCAGGCTGAGGTGGATCTCGGGAGGTCACCCAGTCCAGCCTCAAAGCAGAATCAGCTCTCAGGTCAGACTGGGTCACTCGGGGCTGCACTCAGTCTGGTCTTGAAAACATCCTGTCTGTGACCCAGCCTGAAAATGTCACTCCTTTGGCAATTCTCAGCTGCCTCAGAAGTGCCTTTATTACGAGTCTTTGGTACATTAAACCTGTTGAATAAATGTTTTGGTTCTAGTTGGTGCGTTTGTGCAATGAAGGTGCTCGGAAGATGGAAAGGACAGAAATGATGTACACAATTAACTCCCAACTGGAATTTAAAATCAAGGTATGATGGTGATACTTCTGACCATAAATCATGTCGCATACGAATAGTTTTGACTACACGTTAAGTTTGAAAGGCTCATGGCCAGCCATGGTTCTTGTCTGAAGTGTGAACTGAGAACTGAGACTAATAAAAATATTTACTTATAACAGCAAAATAAATAAACCATCTCTTAAGAAGTGACCTCCCTTCACTTGCTATCAGTGGTGGGTAGCAGTCCCAAGACTCTGGAGTCTAGAACAGAGTTTTGGAGTCTGACGTCCAGGGGCGACCGCTTTGCGGCGTCGCTCAGCTGTCAGACCTGCAGAAGTACCTGACGGTGTTCCAGTGCTGAAATGGGTCGGGGTCCCTTACTTTCCCGTGGGAGGAGGGTGCTG
>JAAGAY010136507.1:0-46739 GCA_011801015.1 Ardeotis arabs | reverse complement strand
TTTTTTTCTCCAAATACTTTGAAAATATAGAACTATTAGTCAGTTGTTTAAAAATGAAGTAAAAATATGAATGTTTGCCAATTTAACCCTTATTGTGAAATCAATAAACTGGAATGAGCCAGTTTCAATTACAATTAGCTACAAAAACATTCACATTTTATACTCTAGGAGAGTGTAACATAGATGCTATTTACAAACTTGCTATGACTGCTACATCAAGCCATTTAAAAAGTCTTTAGTAGTTTCATATAAACACCCATTATGAAAAACCAATGGAAAATCCAGGACTTTTATCCGAGACATCTACAGTTGCTAAGGCAGTTACTATCGCAGCACTTCACAGCAAAAACCAACATAAAATCTGAATGGTCCAATTTCCTTCAGGGGAGAAGAAAAGCAATGTCCGTTAAAGGATCTTAGGGTGGGGTGGAAAGTAGAAAGAAAGAGAAAAATAGGGGGGGGTGGAGTGGGGGGAAGAAAAAGAAAGAAGCAAGACTACTTTTTCCAGAGTGGATGACCCACAAGCTCAAATAGTCCTAAGTGCTTAGCAACTTGTATTTCCTAATAAAATGCAGAACTGCCTTGACTGCATAAAGCAATCCATGATGAAAAGACTTCCCTGCATTCCTCAGTGGAAAGGAGAGGTGTTTCAGATTTTCAGGTAAGGTAGAGTGCTTTGTCCCTCTGCATGCCCCTGTTCAAAGAGAAAAAGAACAAATGCGATTTTTTTTTTAGATTTGTCAGATTTTTATTCTTATTCTTTCCAAAAAATCCCCCACAACCCTACTGCATGTCATTAATTCCAAGCACATGACCAAAGTACAGATGCATTACCATGGTAATAGTAAGAAAAATCCTAATGCCATAGTGGCATGTAGCAACCCGGAGACCACATCTGGCTCTAAACTAAATAGGACTAGGACATGGGTTTAAGCCCTGGGTTGGGATCACCTGTGCTGCCGGGTTGGTAGCACTGACTATCCCTCTCTCACAAACTGCATAAGCACAGCTGAGGGTTTAGCGCAGGTCTTGGAGTGATACTCCATAAGCACCCAATGTGATGTGGCCACTGTCCTTAGAGGGCAGGAGAGCTTAGTTACATGAACATGGATGCCAGCCACTGGTATCTCTGGCCTATTTTATTTACTAGTACAGACATAGCCAAAACACGTTGGGTTGGCAGGTTCAGGTAAGCACACGCAAAGGAACACCAGACGCTTCTGGCAGAGCCAACAAGACCAACTCTCTACTGGAGACCAGGCTCTACTGGAGACCTTCCACCAATGCACTGTGTCTAGCACACTTTTACATTCAGTTATTGCTGAGTTTTAGCTTCAACTGAAGCATACCAGTTCAGAGCCAAAAGGAGTCATCTATCAGTTTCTAATTTGGAACAATCTGTAGAAGTCAGAAAAAAACATAACACTTGCAGCAGAAGCAGCACCACTGACGGGGCTTGGTTCACACTGCAGAGATTTTCTGGGAGAGAGGCTTTACTCTTAATCTCCTGCTTGCTTGCCAAAACCCAGGCACCAGTTCTGTTCTTCCACAGCTTTATGGCTTGCTTGATTTGGTGTCTGGGAGCGGCACAGAGGAAGCTATGCTGCACTGGCAATTTATGCCAACGCAATAGCAAAGATAGGTTAAATCTAAGCAGAAATATTCACGAAGGCATATCTACAGGGTATATACAGGGTCTGCTCAGAGGAAGCTCCTGCTGATGGAAAGTTATGCCCAGTGCACACGTTGAAGGCACTGCTGGCAATGACCACACATTGCTTTTTCCAGAAGAGACCAGGAATCAAAGCCACAGGTGGCTATGGCCTGTTTGAGAGAGGGCAGTCTATTCAGAGCTCAGTTTAAGTGGGTATAAAAGTCTGTGGCCTGGGTAGGCTCCTACAAGGGCCTGCAGCACAGATCAAGACATTATGGTGGTACAGCATGGAAGCCAGGCCGTTCTGCTGAACAAGTGGCCAAGTCATGGGGCAACAGTGATAGGTACAGGGGAAAGTGAGGCTGCTGTGCAGACTAGTTAAAGTCCACCTCAGTGCCAGCAGACTCTAGTCAAGGGATTTTTCTGAACTAGTAACCCGAAAAAGATTTTTGTTCAGTTCTAGTTTGAGTTCCAGAAAAACTTTAAAACAATAATGGAAGTGAAATTCTCAGTTTGAGTAAATGTAATGGGTGAAACTAGTAGTTCTGCTTTGTGTTCATTTGTCTGGGCTAGATTTGACACTTTGGTAGCAACCAAAAGCCTTTATCTGCCTCTGCTTTGGGGATTCATGTCAAGGGCAAGGGAAGGTCAGGTTGGTGGGCATGTTCACAAGGCACAACATCTATCATTTAAAACTGAAAAGATACCTTCTGTTCAGAGTCTTAAATGTTTCTAGGCAGTTCCTCAGACTGTAACATGGCTCCACAAAAACCATGCTGCAGAGGAGTTGAGGGTTTGAAAGGGGCTACTAATATTATGGTAGAAGCATAGAGCTCCTACAGGTATCTTTTTTTTTTTTTCTAGTTACAGTTATGTGATCTTCATGTCATTCCCTTCCATGTATCTTGTATCCCATGCATCACTCCTGCATCTCACTGCTGTGGCTTTTTATGACCCAAACTAGTTATTTTCACTGGCAGCAAGCTCTCCTCAGCAATGGAGTACTTGGAGAAAACAGTTCATGCCATTTGCCTTTCAAGTACGAGGCAGTGATCTTAATGCTTCTTTCCTACACCTTCTCCCTAATATTTCAGTTCTGATTTTCTATGGAATCGAAATTCTCTAAGATCAAAGTGTATGTGCTGTGATAAGGTGACAACAATTTTTAATAAATGTATGTATTGAAAACTTGTTCTCCCACAACAGACTAAGTGATGAATAAATACAGTGCCATCATAGGCACTCTTCTGAACTACTGCAGGGAAACGGGCAACAAAGCTGCTTCCAAATTCTGTCGGATATTTGTGTCATGAATGTTGCTCAACACAAGGTGGCATTCACTGGCTGCTTACCCATTACTGCAGTAGTCATTATTCCAGTCCACAGTCTGTGCTGGAGGATTTCTGCACCCTGAACGAACATACTCCATTGCTTGGGTAACAACTTGTGCAGCTGTCGATGTTGGATTGATGATATTCTGATAATCAGGCTGAAGAGTAAATCCCTAGAGGAGAAAGCAAGTACATTACTATGTACAGAAACCAAGCAACAGGTTGGGTGCATTTAAAAAAAATAAATGGTGTGTACTGTGAAATAGTAGAATACTTCTTTTCCAGCTGTAATTTAGGTTATCAAACTTAAAATAGGAAAAAAGTGTAGGTGCTTTCTAAGTTTTAAAATCTTTCTGTGGTTTAAGAAATGAAACACTGCCAAAACGTGGTTAGCTACTACCCAGTCACAGGATAGAACTAAAAAGGGACAGAGCAGAAACAATTCAAAACCAAGAGAACAACTCAATCAACACCAGGGCAAAAAGGTCTGTTTGCTCCTTAGAGCTTCCATTTAGATTAAATGTAAGGACACGCACAAGTCGTTAATTCCCAGAATATGCAACAGAATCTTTTTGAAGGATGTAGGCAGCAGGTGGCTGACTGTTTTATTAGACTACACCTATTCACATATTGTTCTCCAAACCCTTTTTCTTCATTCAGTCACAAAGGAACCATCTGCCGCTTCTTTTATTTGTACTTCTCTCTCAACTAAACAGAAATTCAACGAAAGCTTTTTAACAGTTGTTGGACTAATGTAGTGAAAGTAGCACAGAATAACTTGCTTTTTGAAATCAAGAAGACGAGAAAAAAAGTGGAAGTGACAAAGAGAAACCTAACCTGCTCCCTGAGATATCTGTCATATGAAAAGTTATAATAATTTTTAGCTCTTTTGATACACGAGGATGTTTAAATACTGTGTTTCAAAACCAGGAGAACAATTGAAATTTCAAGGCTACTGTATCTGGTTCACCCTGTATAAATGTACACCATGTTCCTGTAAAGTTAGAACTACATTGGCTAAAAGTATGGGAATGCTGTACAAAAGCAATTGATGCCTACTGAAAAAAAAAACCAACAGACTGAACTCCTTCCTGGGGCAAGGACATACAATTTCCACTCAAGTAAACTGGATGTGTAGCCGCTAAATCAGAAACTGAACTTGAACCAAGATTCCACACCACCTTTAATAAAGACAAATGAGTATTCTCAATTTCCACCTGGCCCCCTCCACCCCCAGAAATGAGCTTCCTTCAAATATAACACAGCACTTCCTTCTCCACATCCCTCTTTCCCGGTGCATTATACTCCAGCTCTTCCCTGGAGACCCCGTGGGTGTTCTGCCCTGCTGTGCCTCTTACATACACGGTCACCTCACTCCACTCATCCTGACTGCGGATTTTTGCCTAAGTCAGTGCAATTTTCTTCCATCATCTCTTCCATATGGAGAATACCCCAAGTCATACCTGAGTACCTTAAATGCTCTCTGAAGCCTCACTTTGTCCCCAATGACTCCAAGAAACATACCATTAGTAGTGGGTAAGTTCATGAGCTGAATTCAGTATCTAGTTGTCATGTCACACATACTGTCCTGCTAATAAGATAAAATAAAAACCAGCCATGGTGACTGTAACCCACTGCCATGCTCTGTACACAGCCTTTTCACATCAGGCTGGATGAAGAACTTCCATGCCTGCAACGAATCCAAAGGAAACTGTAACTAAGCAGACTTCCCAATGACTTGAATTGGAGTTTCACGTAATCAGAAAGCTGAAAAAATTGGTTTGTGTATCATTGTCATAATTTTTATACAAGACATCACCCATAAGGCCTTTCTAATTTAGCTGTAAGAGGAAACTAAGCACAGAAACACATCCTACCCTGAGGCACTCAGGTTTACCTTTGGTAGCAAAGCTCCTGAGCAATCTCTTATCAGTCTTAATGAAGCAATCACATATACAAAAAAACCCACTAGACAGGGCCAGTAGCTCCAGCAGTGCTGTGGTGAAGCATGCAAGTAGGCATAGAGACTCAAGTACTCATGCAGCATGAAGAAACAGTTCCCTCAAGTCAGAGGAAGAGACGGTCAGTGCAATATCAGTTCAATTTATTCTGAACTTAGAACATTAATAGCTTAGATGCAGGAGGGTGATCCTGTGGTTAAAATGTTAGCTTGGTACTGGCTGGGGACTTAACTTATCCTTAGCCTCATCTTGCACCCTCAGCAAGTTCGCCGATGACACCAAGCTGTGTGGTGCCATCAACACGCTAGAAGGGAGGGATGCCATCCAGAGGGACCTTGGCAGGCTGGAGAGGTGGGCCCGTGCCAACCTCATGAAGTTCAACCAGGCCAAGTGCAAGGTCCTGCACGTGGGTCGTGGCAATCCCTGGCACAAATACAGGCTGGGCGGAGAATGGATGGAGAGCAGCCCTGAGGAGAAGGACTTGGGAGTGCTGGTTGATGAGAAGCTCAACATGAGCCGGCAAAGCGCCTTTGCGGCTCAGAACGCCAACCACATCCTGGGCTGCATCAAGAGGAGCGTGGCCAGCAGGTCGAGGGAGGTGATTCTGCCCCTCTACTCTGCTCTGGTGAGACCCCACCTGGAGTACTGCATCCAGATCTGGAGCCCCCAACATAAGAAGGACACGGACCAGCTGGAGAAGGTCCAGAGGAGGGCCACAAAGATGATAAGAGGGCTGAAGCACCTCTGCTATGAGGACAGGCTGAGAGCATTGGGGCTGTTCAGCCTGGAGAAGAGGAGGCTCTGGGGAGACCTGATAGCGGTCTTCCAGTACCTCAAGGGGGCCTACAGGAAAGACGGGGAGAGGCTGTTCAGTAGGGCGTGTTGTGATAGGACGAGGGGCAATGGTTTTAAAATAGAGGGAGGTAGATTTACATCGGATATTAGGAAAATATTTTTTACAATGCGAGTTGTTCAACACTGGACCAGGTTGCCCAGAGAGGTGGTGGAATGCCCATCCCTGGAAATGTTCAAGGCCAGGCTGGATAAGGCTCTGAGCAACCTGATCTAGTGGGGGATGTCCCTGCTCCTTGCAGGGGGGTTGGACTAGAAGACCTTTGAAGGTCCCTTCCAACTCTAACCATCCTATGATTCTATGATCTTTTCTCAAGCTTTCTGTGTGACCACAGCCAACTCACTTTGGCTTTCTTCAACGAAGCATGCATGCACACATGGTTGGACTGAACTGATACCTCTTACGTTAAGGATGGGACCACGGATCCGAACTTAATTCTCCTATCTGCAAAATAAAGGGTAACACCGCGTTCATCTTGCACCTGGCAAGTCTGTTTAGTTTTTAACTGCCTGGGATTGGGGCCTGTTTCTTAGGACATGCTCAGGTTATATATTTTAATGTGGTGCAGAAGTATCTGAGCCAGGCTCCTGCTCCAGAAGCAGACTGACCCACGGGCAGTGCGAGCATGGGCCAGCTCCTGGCTCTGCGGATGTGGTCACCAGTGGCCAGCACTAAGCCTGGTTGAGGGCTACTGGAATATCAGCAGCAAAAGTAATAATGTGGGTGTGGGAGAGCATGCTTGTTAAGGCAAAGTCATTAAAGAAACCTGAACTCAATATGAAGGACCGATAAAGTATGGTGATACTTAAAATTTAAACAGTAATTGCTTCAGCTTTTTCATCCACAAAAAAAATTCTGGAAATATAGATCTGTACACAGAGGGACACAGCCTTGTACCAGGCTTGTAGTAAATATTTGTGTATTATTTATATAAGCCCTTAACAAACAATGATGAAATAAAAAGTGCTCAGAAAAATGAGAGCTTCAAGGTCTAATTAAACAATGCTGAATGTTTTTGCATTGTAATGCTCAAGAGAAAATCACCAACTGTTTTGTGACATGCCTAGAATTTTAAATTTCATTTTCTTGTTCCAGATTGAAATAAAAATAGGGAACTTGATAAAGATTAATTCGATGTCAGGAGGGACATTTGCTCTTTAATTAGATTTCTGTAGCCCTAGCAGTTTCGTTGTGCCACTGTAGCAAGTCCTAAAAAGCCTGCAGCAGAACTAAACAGTGATCCTCATCTCCACACTTTACTGGGAACTAATTTCATTTCCTGCCTGTCTGGAGAGGTATTTTCAACAGGCATCAATGTTTTTGTCTTCACAACTGATTTATTCATCAATCTCAATGTGATATTTTAAACCTTTAAATTACATCCAAATCCTAAAGCATCTGTTTATTACACAAGGAAATTGAAAATCTGTCTGTGTGATATCATACAAAGATTTTTCCTTAAGGTTATAAAGGAAGTTGACAGATATTAATGATTTTTTTTTTCTCTTGACCTCATTCGAAGACAAAGCATAACAAAAAAGGGGAAGAAATCTGGACAAATACAGCAGGTCCCTGAATTTACTGTATATAATATATACCAGAAAAAATGAGGCTATTATTTTTGTCAGGCTATGTAACCATCTTGCTATACACATTTATTTTCTAGAGGAAAAAGAAATACCTAAAAGTAGACTGAAATGAGTTATTATTTAAAAAAAATAAAAAAAAAATGTAGCATGCATTAATCTTCTGCTTCTTTGTTATGCACACACTTGCAGCCATGGTTACTAGACATTAAGAATCTAGTTTTGCTTACTCTACCTGTGAACCAAAGTAGGACAGAGATTTTAATGGGACTCACCATCCCACCCAGTGCCTGGGTGAAGGACTTTAAGCAGGGAGGGAATGCTTCCAGTAGGGCTTCTTAAAAGGGTTCCTTAACAAGGACTGGGCATATCTGGGAGGGGGTGAATCCTTGGTATCACCAATCTCCACACAAAACAGCACAGTACAACAGGGTGGAGAGGGGGGTATGATCAGAAAGAAGCACAAGTGCCTGTTTCCTAAGAAAGGAAAGAACAACTTTGCAAGAGAAACCAGGTTGTTGCTTCAGATGCCATTTTAGCCTGAACTTTTGAGAAGTTGTGCTAATTTGAATTACAAGGGTTAAAAGTCAGATCACCTGATCCCAACTAAGTAAAAATTAAACATCGTGTCAAGCCCATGAAACAGACTGCAGAGAAGCAGCTCTGTATAAGTTGAAAAATAATAAAATGATAAGATACTCACATGAGCATTTAATGAAAAAAAAAAAATCACACTCTTCTAATCTACTGGGATTCTTCCAGTGTGTGAAAAGTGGAGGAAAGAAAAACTGCTACACAATGGATCTGGACTTTAACAAAGTAAAACTTTAACAGGGCTCTAGTTGATAACACTTAATAAAGTGTATTTCAGAATTAGAAGTTAAATATCACCAAAATCAGGATCTAATTTAAATCTAAGTATGAGAATAGAACTAAATGGTCATTTTTTACAGTATAAAGGATTAACACTGTAAATGAGCACCCCAAAGGTCTACAGGAGTGTTCATTATTTAATTTATTCCTTAACTGTTTTGGAGCAGAAAGGAACAGAGAAAAAAATAGTCTACTTTGCAGAAGTTACAAGAAATATTTAGGTAACTTTAAAGAGAGATGATTGCTTAAAAGAAATTTTAAAATTTTCCTTTGCCTTGTGCATTTCAGAACAATTTGGATGCATTGCATCAGCTGCATACTCCTAAGAATTAATTGATTTCAAAAATAACAGAAATTGTGCAGCCACGGAGGATTTTTGGCTACCAACACTTCTGATCTTCTTGATGTGCTGTACTTTTTGTGGACTCCTGGAGGAGACTGCCCTTCTCCAGCTGGCAGTCTCTCTCAGTTTGGCAGCTGCACACGTGCAGGCAAAGGCTGCTGGAAGTGGAGGAGGACGTGCTGTTCCCTGCAGAGCTGATGAAGATCAGCTCATTGTCCTGGCAGCAGTGGTGGCAGAACTCTCTCCCCAGGTCAGCACTTCTTATCAGGTTCCTCCTTGAAGTTACGCATAGAAGAAGAGTTTGTGGATTTCACGCACAGTGGTTTTGGAGAATTGCATCCCTGCCTGCCAGGACTGAGGTCTGGATCTTTCTGTGATTCTTCTTGGAGCTGGCAGTCCTTCAGATATACTACAAGCCAGTCTTTGATAAGAAACCATCCCCTCTCTCCTGGAGAAAACGAGTGACCAAATCTCACAGAGCCACAGTGTTAAAAGGAAGGGATCTGTAGAGAGCAGGGATTCCCAGAGTGTGGTACCGTTGAGCATCACACTAGTAAGCTGCAAAGTACTTAAAAGCTGCATGTTGGGGAAAAAAAGGAAAAAAAATCAGGACCCACCATCAGTGGGATCATGTCTGCAGTACAGGTTTCTGTCTGTAATGGTGGTATCCAGCCAGGTGAGCTTGCAAATGCCTGTGGCAGAAGAGCGCTATGAAGCTGTTGATAGACTTTCACCTCTCTTGCCTATAAAGCTTCATGCTGCAGTGTTACACGAGAAAATTTACCTCATTTCTTCTTAGAGTGTATTAGCCTGTTTAGTATTAGCGGTGGTGATGTTTCTGAAAAGGAAAATGTCTCCTGTTGCAAGCCACGCTGCAGGGAGCAGGATGTTAATCAGTTTCTGTTCTTGCTGTTTACATAAATTAGATGCCCACTGGAGTCTTTGGAAAAGGCTTAGGGTGGCCACACCTTTACCACTGAGGAAATAAAACAGCTGAGGGAAGAGGAAGTGAAAAAAAATGAATTAAATGCAACCATGGCTTCTTCAGCTTTATCAGAGTACATATTCTCCCATTCCTCTTTGCTCTATTTATGTAGCAGAGTGGTCCACACTGTGCTGCTGGGGACTGAACCTCACATCCAGAGTCCTCCTTACCACAGGCTGGACACACAGGGTGGTGCCTCTTCTTTGTCCTCATTACTGTTGACTCTGTGCTGCGGCCATTGTCTGGAAGGCTTGTTTTTTTTTTTCCCACTATGTCTTTTCCTCTTTAACATGCTCTGTGATCAGCAGAATGTTTGCTCAGTTTTGAGCAGAGAAGAGAGCAGAGTCCTTTGACAACTGTCAGAAAGAGGCCTTTACTTTCAAGTTATAGTTTCTTGACTTCTTGCTATTTATCTCTTTGTGGCCAATCTGTCCTCCATGCTCTAATGCAGTACAAAATCCTGGGGGTAGTATTTTCTAACATTTCTTGATTATGACTAGAAAGAGTCATACTTAAGAGACCAGATAGGCTACCACTGTTCTGCTCTGGCGAGGCAAATCACGGTATTGTTAGTACACCTGTCACCCTAAAATGTAACACACTTTTTGCTTTGTCTTTACCAACATCAGTCTTTAAAGGAAATGGATTCTATATTTACACTCTATTCACAAACTCTGTAAACTGCTGTATACTAAAAAGAAAAAGAAATAAAAAATATATTACAAATATTCCAATGTGAAATTACACAAATTTTCCAGAGCTCAAAAGTTGTATTACTTTGAAACAAAAGCAGAAGCATAAGAAATATAAACTGGCTTGTAGATGTTCCACAGTGCTTAAAAAGAAATGTAGTTAAGATTGACAGTGTAGCATTTCAACAGGTAATAAGCACCTGTCACCTTGAGGGAAGCTCAGGAATATCTCACCATGGTATCTTTATCATAAGCATCAGCCTTTCTGACTAAGGAATATGAGTTGGCAAAAAGTATTTAACCTAACCTTTCATGAGTTTAACAATAGAGAGCAGGAACAAAGAGGTACAGCATTTTTCAGTTTACTGTATTTGTACTTAGTAAAGCAAAAGACTCATCACAGTACAGGTCTACATATCGACTTCTAGACACCTGTTCCCTACAACCTAATGTCCTGTGATTTCTCGTAAGCTGGAAGTAACTCAACTGCATGCCACACATCTCACAGACGAGTGAAAGTACTCTCAAGCCACTGACATGCAGACCATATGCTACAAGGGTGCAACTTGGTAAAAGAAAACATCAGAAGATTCATACTATCTTGCCTTTTTTGTGGTATGTCATGGTTTGGAATAACACCAAAGTGTTCGGATTCATACAATAATGATGCATATATATATATATATATATGTAAGTACCTAACATCTGTGTTACATCTTTTGCTAGCCCTTACTGTACTATTAATTCAATAAGTAAAGCCAGATTTTCAAAGCTGTTCAGTAAATTATGCCTATCAATGATTCTGGAAGAAACATAAGGGGTTTGATCTTCTATAGTTCTGCATTGGACAAGTAACGTACAAGTGACACTGAACTTGGCAAACAATCTGAACTTGGAAGACTGAATTACTTTGCAATAAAAACTCACTGAAATATAACTATACAATCTCAACAGGCTGCTGTCACAGATGTTTCTTTTCATGTTTGATAAATTAATCAGGGTATTGTGTTGAGTCTCTGTCCATTGCTTTGTCTCTCATTGCTCTGAGCCTTCAGGTTCAACCAGGACGGCATCAGGCTTAGGATCTCCAGACAGACGCTCCTGGCTCACCTGCCTAGGACCTCCTCTAGCTAATTCTAGCTGCCCAGGCTTGAGGTTAGCTCCTGAGTTTCTCTGAGACTTGAGCATGGGCTCTCCCAGGACACTCACACCAGGACACCAGGTTTCTAACTAACAGGAAAACCTTCAGGAATACACAACAGTAAAAGACTCCACATCAGTGTGGTCATAAGTCTATTGAGTCTGTTTACTCTGACTGTGAAAAATAAGCTGGACTAGGAAAAAACTGTAAACACTTTACAAATTTTCCTTCCTGTCTCATTACTCCAAATCACTCCTGAGACTAAGATCAAAATCTTTGAAAGAATCCAGATCATCTTGAGCATACCTTGGTTTACCTTTTGAACAACTGAATTTATCAGTCAAGAATGCTTTCAACTCTTTTTTTTTTTTAATCCTGCTTTAGCAAATTTCTTTCCCTGTTAAATTGTTCTCCCAGCTAGAAGCTATGTTTTGTGTTCAAGTATTCCCATCTCTAAAGACCAATCTTGAGAGGAAATGTTTCTGGCTTGGAAAGCAAATGCAAATGCCTTGTTAGCAAAGGTGAATTTATAGAGTTATTCAAAACATGCAGCAAGTTCATGACTATGTATTATCAACTATAACTGACAAATTTTGTGTATACAAATTTTGTAGATACTTGCAACTCCATCTAAAAAAAAAAAAGTTCATTCTAATGCCTCTTTGGAAAGCAAGACCTTATTATTGGTAGTCAGATCTCATCCAATACAACAGGAAATTTTCTCAGGAGAGTTAATCTGCTCTAACCCTCCATAGGCCTTGTCCCAAAAGTCACAGTACTATAGTTGGCCTGCATTCATTCAGAACTCCTAGGAAATGTATTGAGAATCAACTATCTAAAACATTGAGAATGTGAAAAAAAAAAAAAAGTAACCCTACTGGGATACTGGGGACAATTCATTTATTTCTAGTAAAATAAAGGTATACCTATCTAGTAAAATAAAGTTATGAATGCAGCATAAACTAACATACTCATTTTCACTTAACATAATCTGTGTTCCTTCACATTCCCCCTGACTGTCCACGTCACAGTCAGCACAAGGATAACAGCACAAGCTACAATCATATCTTTTCCTAGACATGCCTGCCTTTTGTTTGTAAAATGTGTTTCCCAGAGACTTAACATTTCATTTCTATTCCAGGGCACTCCCAGGTTTGCAGATGGACCTACGGGGACACTTCTACCTAAAGGATGCCTCCTGAATCTTGGGGGGAGACAGGGCTAGTGTTCAGAAGAATGTGATGAACATCGTTGCTAGCACAAACAGTTCTACTGAAGTTCTACTGAAGAGTTCTACTGAAGTTCCCCACCATCTAGGTAAACCCATTCATGTGTTCTTACCTTTGGAAGACTAAGCCCTCAGACCATACTACGGCAGTTTTGGAACTTTGCAGAATTAAAGCCAATCCATAGTTGTAAATGTCCCTCACTATGTCAACTTCTGGATGACTTTTTCCACTGCCCCCCCACCCCAACCCCCCGAGAACAGAAAAGCTCAAACTTACTTGCTGCATTGTAGGTGAATGTAAAGCAGACTGGACCTGCATCGGTAGCTGGTTTCCAATGGACTGCTGCATTGAAATCTGGCTGGTGTTGCTGGATGTTGAGATGCTGGTGCAGAGGGGGGCTGATCTGAAGAGGTGGTGGTGGGGACACGGCCATGTTTGCTATGGAAACAGTCACTGGCATTTGGTTGTTGGGTTTGGGCGCTATGTTCCTGGGGATATTGGCATGCATGGCAGTGATGTGAGGATTCATTCCTGGTTGTTGGTGGTAGTGGGAACTGAGGTACAGTGCAGAGTGAGCCTGGGTGGGCCCATGAAACACCGACTGCTTTGAATTCATCATCTGAGGTTGTGGGGAGGCTTTAACATCAACAGGTTCACTGTAGCTCTGTGGAGAAAAACAAAAACCAGGCAATGCTTAGAAGCTACAAAATGCTGCTGTTCTACCCCAAGAAGTGTGTTTAAGAGTCACACCATGGGAAAACATGTTTCTGGACCATCAAATTGTCCTTGAAATTGAGTTTGAGAAAAAGAATTAATCCCTTTTCCCTTACATTTTCCTCTTCAACATTGTAAAAAAAGAAGTTAACTCCTCTGTTTCCTGGTCTAGCCTGACATTTTGCTTTTTCCAAACTTGAAACTGGCATCACTGACCTAATAACCTACACGACAATCAAGCCTGTCACATTTATTCACATAAGCAGCCACTACTATTGTTCTCAAATTTGATGGCCTAGTTGAAGATATTCAGGAGGGTGGGTTCCAGTAAAAGTCTGCAGTGATCTTTGACATGTCTCATTTTCCCATCCACAAGTAAGAAATAAGAATTTCAGTGTTCTGTCATACATGTTGATAATTGCTAATAGTGCTTTATCAGTTATTTAACATGATGAAGACCCTAAACCCCATCCACAGTTGTTCTACTGCATTGAATAAATATGCTAGGTTTTGTGCCAATACCTTTATTTGGAAGTATTCTGTGCTGGGATGCTATCCATGCCTGTATCAAACATGTTTCATGAGCCATGCATTCAGAAAAATAAGAATATTCTGAATAATTTCAATTTTAGCAAAACTTCCTTTGTTAATCCAGTTCATAAAGTTCTGAAAACTCTGTTTAAAACGGATGTCTATATAAATGTTAGACAACATCAGATACAGGGAAGTTATCTTACTAAAGCTGTAGTAAGATATACTGCATAGAATATTAGAAAATGCACAGATTTTTAAAAATGTGATGTTCTAACCTGATTCCTTAAAGCTGTTAGTAATAAAACCTTTCCAATAATGAATGTGAATTTTAATAATACTCTTTGTTCTAATATTTATAATTTGTTACATTTGATTTAAACTCAATTTGTTGTTTTCTATACTCTTATTTTCTTAGATCTTCTGAGTGCTAACTCTGTGTGCTCAAATAAATTCTGAAAAAAAAAGTAAGAATTAACTGCCATGAGCTTATAGGTGGGAATCATAATTTGCAGTTAAGTCATATTGGGATTAATAGTCAGTGAAAGGTGAAACATGCTGGAAAAAAATGGCAGAAATGTCCCTCTAGAGAAAGAAGTCACTTTGTCAAAACAAGGGCTGAAAGATGCATATATGCCCTTATTCTGTGACCTCCATGTCATGTTTGCTCAGTTTACAAGTCAGAGTAAGTTTCATGTTACTCTCAGCACTCCAGGGTCAGTGAAGTCTATTTGTATTCTTTCTGAAGGATGTACCGTCACCAACGATCCGCTGACACGCGCGTTACTGAAATTGCTTCATTATACGCAGTGATAAAGATGAGAAAGACAACTTCATTTTCCCTAAGTATAACTGCAGTTCCCTTAGTAAAACTCCTCGTTTTCTCCAGTACACTAAAGAAAATGAAATTAATATGATAAAATGAACGCAGATCTCTGCTTCTGTGGATCTGCTTGGCTCTGCTCACACGTGGGCGTACACATGTGCAATACTTATTTATGCATGTTCACAGGATTTAGATACAGGCATAAAAACTCACAGATAGTAAATTATAAAACCTGAAAGCAGGTGCAAAATCTGCCATTTTGAGGGTATTATTTTTAAAACACTGAACCGATGTTCATCACGACACAAGAAATATTTTCCCTATCTCTTCCCAGTAATATGTGTAGGATACTCTTGTGAGTGTGGGAGCAAAGACTGGCGGGTTTGCCAAAATTTCAGAGATCCAGAAGGTTTGCTAATTAGCATCACGGTCAGGACCTGCCTCTTCACACATTACAGGGGGTGTATGCTGTGTTCTTTCTTGAGAAACTTGAAGTTTTACTGAGTGCATCGTCCTCTCATGAAAACACCTTGCCTTTCCGCTTGGAACAGTAGCTGGCTGGTGCTATCTGGTCCAAGCAGGATAATCGCTCCTGAAATGTGTAAGGGTAGATTGGTTGAACAATTCCTCCAGGTGAGGAGGTATCAAAAAGCCTTTGCAGCACTATTAGTGGCATACTGATACATATTCATATGTAATTTGTGACAACAAAGGTGCTGCCATACACCTCTTTAACAAAGACACAGTGAACCAGTTTAATTATTGGGTAACGCTGAGTTCACATGTAAGTGATGAATGCATGGCCCATACTGATAAAATTACAGAGATATCAGATACTCAGTATCATTCAATACTTGAAATAACAAATTACATTAAGAGGAATTGTACAGTTTCTGGCCAGAGATGAATAAGACTTCCTTGACCTCTGAGAAGAGCATCTGCAAAGTGATCAGAAGGGACTGTTCCAGCTGTCTCAAGCTATTCAATCAGCTTTCTATATGTCTCACTACCTCCTGACCCAGTGAAAAGCACAACATTTCAGTTTCAAACCAAGTATTTTGCTGTTACTTAGGACACTTTAAATCATATGTGATCTGAAGCCCAATTGTCCAATATCAGTGTAAAACACATCAATATTATCAGTTACTGGGAATCTAGATAAATGAACCCATTAAATGCTATTCTTCAGCATACTGCACTTTCAGCTTTTACTAAGCCTGGGACAGAAACACAGATTTTGTAAGTATTGCTGAAGCTAATGGAATAGGTGATGTAAAATACTTTGGCTTTGTTATGTTGCTTTGCTATCAAATATACCAAGAGGTGTATATGATGCACAGGTCACGATATTATTTCAGGCACAATTACTGCTTTCATGGATTTGAGTGAGCATTGCACTTGCCCAGTACAGCATGAGATAGTCTTAGACAAGGACTTATTATGGGTAAAATTAGGAATTAAGAAAGAAGGGATTTGATTAGCCAATATAGGCTTCAAGTGCGCAGTCATGTTCCCTAACTTCGCAGGTTGGAATCCAGTCAATTTGCTCTTGCCCTATCCAGGGGGAAGAGTACAGAGATAGTTCTTTAAAAAACCTTACTTCGTTAATTAATCTGCCCAAAAGCAACACATATAATTTAATTTTTTGCATGAAGTTATAGGATATAATTAATTTACAGATATATGCAGTGGAGACCAAAATTACAAATCTACACATACAGGACATCAAACATTGAAGTCTAGCCTTCTACTAGACATGCAGTGAGAAAGTCTTTTATCATTACTATCAGAGCTATGGTATTGTAGACCCACCACTAGAGGGTGACAGAATATTATATTTAGTTAATGGTAGGAAGTGGTATTGTACACATATCAGCAAATATACACTAGGACCACAAAATAGCTTTTCTTGACAGTCCTTTATGCTCTTTGAGTATGCTCTTCAGCTTCCACTTGTTCTGGAATTCAGGTCAAAGCCGTACTCTAAATCTTTCAAGTTCTCCATAGGCTAGGAGTAGGCTTTCTCATAGACCTGTCTCTCCAACTAACATCATCATCTAATACTGTTCACCTAAATAAAAAAAAAATAATAAAAAAAAAAAAAATCAGAAGGTGAAGAGAAGATAGGTTAGGCCAAAGCAATGGAATGCTACAGAAAAAGTATGACTGCCATTCTGCCATTTAGGCACAACACAAACCCACCTTTTTATTTTAACGAGAATCTATTGTTTTACTGAAACATGAATAAAAACCAGGAAAAGCAGCATTTTGAAATCCCAAGAGAGTTAAAGTAGAAGAAAAACAGGGAAAGGAAGGAAACAAAATAAACACTACTGTAACACATGATAATATATATATGATAATATATATATAATAATTATATTAATTAAAAGTACTCGTCCATTATCCTCAGTTCACAAAATTACTCGATCAAACTTTCAAGGAAATGTGTGATGATACAGATGAATGATGTTCTTCAGAAAAAGCATTGAGAGTTGATCATTTTGCACAAAGTTTCAGAAGTGCTGAATCAAGTTGTTCTCCCCAAGTTTCTACTAAACTCATGTCCTTCCTCCCAATTCTAGAGCAAAGTAAACTTTCCCAACTACCTTCTACTTCCCTATTGTATACCAAAACTCCTTAGGCATACTTGCCAAATTCAAGAATTAAATCAGGTTAAGGGGTTAAGCATTACTCATCCAGTTGTGCTATTTGTTCTTAAGGAGGACTGCCCTGGAACTAATAGTCCTTCTTACCACAGACTGAATCCAGGCACAAGGAGCTTATCAGTTTCTTAGAAGAAAGGAGCACTGGGATTTCTCACCTCTATCATAGTTTAGCCATACTCAGCAGCTAAAATACCACACAGTCTGTCAGTCAGTCAGTCACTCACTCCCCCATCACACCCCCTGCCCAACTTGTGGGTTGAGATAAAAACAGTTTAAGAGAACAATAGAGAAAAGGAAAACAGAGACAGAAAACAAAAACAAAAAACCTCCCCAATAACAGAAAATGCTGAAGCACATAATTTACAGAACAGTAGCTCACAGGAGAACCCAAGGTTAAACTCCCACCTGAGTAGCAGGGACCTCTCCTCCTTCCTCCTTATACATGATGTCACATGGGACGGAATAGCCCTTTGGCTAATTTGGGTAAACTTATCCCAGCTGTTGGCTAATTAGTAAACTATCCCAGCTGTGTCCCCCAGCCACAGTATCCCAGCTGGTGCCACCAGCTCCAGTTCCTCTCCCGGCTCAGGTGAAAATTAACTCTATCCTAGCCAGAACCAGGACACCCCAAAACATCCTGTGCACTCCTACAGCTGAGAAATTATTTTTGGTACAGACATCCTCCTCAGCCTAAGCAGTGTCAGAGAAAACAGCAACAGCCTAGTGATGCCAACCTGGCATCTCCATGGCTTCCTTTGGGATATAATTTTCCTTCTGCTTTGAAAAGTTCGTAGTTGCATTTTAAACCCTCACCTGTAGATCTGGGTAACCAAACAGCTGTTGAAATCTACACATGGGTTTGGATTCCCTTTCTAACTTGTGGCTGCCTTCTGGCTATCATTGGATCTTCAACCCCACTTCTGTTGGAAGATAAACAACAGTCGTGTGACTGAAAGTAAAGCGAGGACATGTTCTAACAAGGCAGTACTCTTAAGGGCCTGATCCTTAGACTACTGAATTTAGTGGAAAGTCTCCTATTAACTTAAATGGAATTTGGATCAGAGCCCAACACTGTTACTTCAGTATCAATGTCTGGATGTTCATCTCATTTTTCATGAAAACCAGGTAGGACCTGGCTAACAGAGCCTAAGAACCATTCCCAGTCGATGAGCACTGCTTTTGATCTGTGTTTTTTCAGAAGTATACCTGTAAGTTAGAAGTGCCTATACTTCATTTTACTTTTTTAACATGTTAATGCAGACACTGTTAGAAATGTTGCCAGTAAGCAGGACCACAGATAGAGATATATATACACACATATGTATATGAACATCTTCAATTTACATAATGTATACATGCTTTATATTCAGCATTCTTATCTACTATAGAATATGAAACCATAAAATATGGGAGTTAAATAAATACTTTTGCAATAATTTCATTCTATTATGCAATGCCTAACTGATATTGCTGTTTGCAATATAAAATTAAAAAGTAGGTGTTGTCTCAAAGAAACGATAGTTGTTCTACTTACAGAGAAAAAAGTTGTTTTGTTCTTATTCTATTGATTTAACAAAATTAGGTAATGATTAAAGCCTTTCAGCTGGAGCAATATAATTTTAGCCACTTACAGACGAGACATTCTCAAAATACTTCTTTATTAACATCAAGCAATTAAGTGCTCCTTTATAGTAAAATATCCAGTACATTCAGAATATTCAGTAAATGTGCTTGGTACTATGTGTCCTTTAAATATAGGCTGAGAGACCTCCTCAAGAGCAAAGACATGAGCCTTATGGCCAATATGGCCAGCATAAACTTTCTATCAATGCAAACAGCTTCAGTTGTGGGTAATGATAACCTATTCCAACCTCAGAAGATTTTTTTTTTACATAGCCAAAATGGTATAATGTAGTTTTATTTTAAATGAGAAACAGGTGCTTCTCTTTAAATGAGAAACAGAGATTTGGCATCCTCTCGACATAGAAAAGGAACATGTACACTGTGAGTATTTCAAAGCCTAGAAAAGAGTTTAACTGAATTCGGGTTTTACATGAATATGTGTCAGAAACCTAGGTAGTTGCCACACTGTCCCTTTTCATGATGGTGCCATGCTTACATCTAATGACTGGTGTCCATCCTGCTGAGGAATTCAACAATTTTTGGACTCTATGACCAAAATGACGGTTACATTCAGGTAACAGCAGTGATTATGTCAGCTGGTACCAGGAAGGTCCAGGCTGTGCAGGCTGTGATCAAGCTTAGGCAGGCCTGACTCAGCTTTAAATGAGTTACCTTCAATACTGTGACAGTAAAGAAGTAGATAGAAGAAATTGGCTGAATATTTATGCAGCTCCTACAAAGCTTACCTAAGCTTAAGTTTGCATCTGCTGTCTTTGCTGTCTCTTTGGTGGAAGGAACATCTTGAATTGTTTATTCCTTCTCTCAGCTTTTCTGTGTTCACTTAATCCTGTCTGTTTTTAACATTTTTGACAATTTAGGTCACTTCCAACCCCAAGCCCATCCTTGAAAAGAATCCCTTCTTCTAACCTATGTGGGCTCAGCCATTTTATTAATACCCCTGTGAAGCTGTTTATGAGAGAATGACTTCTCTCTGGCAGTGTTTTCTCTATCCTGCTTAGATCTTTAACTTCTTTAGAGATTCCTTTGACTTAACTCTATTCACTCCGGTAGAGAGAGAACTCATATGCATATTTGCAGTACAGCTGCCTTCCTACCTAAGTCACAGGAGGCTCTTCGCAAATGATGTTTCGTATTTTGTTAATTCCAGTCACCTATTGCAATAACAACATCTGGGACTCCAGAGGGTTCAGAAAGCTTTTTGACACATTCTTGATGTTTCAGAACAAAGGAGTAAGCCATGGGTTGTCATCTATAATTAGCTGAGGTGGCTCAGAAGAACATCTTCAAATCTAAATATACATTTTGTCATCATCTACAGGGGATTGTCATGGATTCATTCTGGGTATGTAAGTAAAAATCGATGTTTTATAAATGTAACCTGAGTACATGTGATAAAGGATATGCAACTTTAATTTGATACAAGTGTTTTAATTCCCCAAATGGAAGCACTAGGCTAATAGTGAAATCTAGTTTTATTAACTCACTTCAAAAACAAACACAGTTCCTCTCCAAATCAAAATCTGTCTTCTCTCAAGCTCAAGACATTTATTCCATTTTTAGCAGAAATTATGTGAGAGCATCTCTTGGTTTTCGCACTGCTGAATGTAAAGCTTCACATGACATGATTTAGCCTCAAATCGAATTCACGGCATTAACTTAAATATAGTTTGCTCTACATTTTCAGCTGTAGCAGATAATTGGTTTTCTTGCTAGAGAAGAAGATGGTTGGATTTGTGTTATTATCAGATTAGACAATTGTTTTATAAATATACATGTTCACTTACCAGATACTGATACATCACATACTTGCACATACATAATTTTATTTATGATTCCTTGAAAATTTCTGACTATATCATAATAACTCCAGAAAGAATAATTTTATTTATGATTCCTTGAAAATTTCTGACTATATCATAGTAACTCCAGAAAGAATGAAAGACCAAGGTATCACAGAAGCATGAAGTACATGCTGTAAAAGCCTTACATTATAGTTTTCCCAGATAAGAATTCAAATTTTTAATGGAAAAAAGGAAAAGCTGTCCATGCATGTCACCATTCCGGTTTTTTTTGTTGTTGTTGTTGTTATTGTTTTATGGAAAATATTGCCAAATACCTTGTAGCACTTAAATAGCTAGAAAAAAAAATAAATATCATGCATCAAACATAAACATATTTTTTGTTTATCCTTTCTATGATGCTTTTACTGAGAACAGCCTGAACTGTTTTATGAAATTCCAAAACATGTGCATAGACTGGTGCTAGATATAATATAGGAATCTGTCTGAAAAAGCAGAAACCAGGTGCCTCTCCGCCAGCAGCAGAAGGGTTGCTGCTCTCCATGAATGCAATAGCCAACTGATTAAAGCACTGACCAGGAGACACAACAGTTCAGTCACCTACTCTATCAAAAGATATTTTATTTCCAGAATTTTATTTCCAGAAGAAAGGCCCTAAAGCCCAGCAGCTCCTTATTTCAGGGAGGAGTGAGCCATGATACGGTGCTCCCCTACATCTGAAGCTTGACCATTACGCAGCAAATAATCTGAGATTCACTGGGCCACAGAAAACAAATCATGGAGAGAGCACAACTGCACGTCTGCATTTACTTAGGAGTGGGGAGATGCAAGATCTAGGAGAGCTGACATATTTTTTGCCTTTTTATATATTAGGCAAGTGCTCTCACCACATACATATAAGAAACAGGAAACTAACACCAAGTTTACTGTTTGACTTCTGGGGTTTAGGTTGCTTTTAAATTTTTTTTAACATGGTCTCCATTTTGCTTTTTACTAGTAGCTCAAACTTTTTCATGTGTATTCACTGCAATCTCAAAAGACTATAATTCCTTAGGCTGTTCAATTATATTACAATATAGGCAATGCTGCACATGTAACACAAATATTTTTGGTGCCTAGAAACTCTCTGGTTACAAATTGGTGTGCTAATGGTATTAAGGCAATGCCAGTCATACTAGATATGACCCTAGTTTTTTATGAAACGTTACTGCAAGGTGGTGGAATAGGAAAGCTACATTTGTCATATACTTCAAGAAGCAATTTTACATGTCCAAAGGATTTGCACTGTCCACAAAACTGAAAAATGTCCAATGTGTTTGTTGCAATGCCAAGTGAGGACACCACTTTGACTTAGATACAGCATCAGAGTTTTGAAATATGCTTAAGTATTTTGAATTTGAATAATATTCTCCTTGCTGAGAGGTTTTAGCTTCAGCCATAGCTGCTAAAATATGTCTGCATGAAATCTGAAGTTGCACCACTACACAACGAGAATTAAAGATTAATTTGGACAGAGAGAACAAAACATGGAAGAGAAATCTTCTTTTTACTATTTAAACAGTTGAACTTGTACTGCTATAGTTAACATACCTATACGTACCACTTATATGCACATATATATTGTGCATGTTAAATACATAATAAGCATATATTATATAAATATAAATAGATGCACATATATAATAGATGAAAGTATTTAACATTTACCCATATATATCTATATTAAATATAGATATTTGAAAGATGCAGCAAAAACTCTAATGTCAGCCAGAAAAAAAAAGGCTGGTTAAGCGAGAAAAAGTGCTTGTTTTATGAAAAAAGTAAAATTGCAATTCACAGCATTTTATGTAATGCTGTACAAATTACCAGATACCAGAGACTGCATTTCTGGACCTGAATAGTATTAAAAGTTGCAACTAAGGGCAAATATAAAGACACTTGTTTACAATGCAAAGGCTTAGTCAGTACTATAAGCAATATGGCAATCTGCATAGCAGAAGATATAACGCTTTGTAATGTGATTTTTACTTTACATATCAATTCCTATACACATGAACAAACTCAACAACAGCCCCATTAATTTCAATCATTATAAAAAAGGAGAAAAATGCAGGAAATAAACTGATAAATTAAATGGGGACTAATGCGTAACTGACATCTTTACACAACCATATGTTTACCTTGTTTATGGACAACAGCCCTATTTTAGAAAGACATCACTAAAGCATTTAAAAATGTACTAGAGATGGGCTAGCAATCCTATTACCCAAGCTGCTGGTGACAATTCCACTCTTTTCAGTTATGATTTTGTGAAGTAACACAGTCTGAAGTTATACATACTAGGTGTGTATTTGAGTGACCGCTGTGTGTGCGTGAGAAACTCCAACCAGAACTCCTCAGCTTTGTCAAGAATGCACCCAGAGGAAAGCACTGTATGTCTCCCAAAACATTTGAGTGCACTTGCTTGAGGTGCAGTGCTAGAGGGACTTAAAATCTGGAAGGGACAATGACAGATTCTGTCAAAGATTAGTATCTCATCTTCCCATGAAATGACACTCAAATATATAAACGTGTATCATCTGAGAAAGCAGCTGAGACTATTCCTCCACGTGGGCCTTTCCCAGTACCGCTTGCTCTCTATGACGAAGAGCAGGTAGCCTGTCCCTCGTGTTCATCTCCAGTTTCCTTCACTATGCACTCATGGCTATGGGTGTATGAAAGAGAAGTGAGGATGCTGAGGACAAGAGAAAGGACTAGGAGAAAGACTGGCTGAAGTAGAGGTTTGCTGTTGGGTGAAAGAGGAGCGAAAAAAGTAGAACAAAGGGGCTGAAGGGCTGAGTATCATGGAGAAGTCCACCATCCCCACCTGATACTCCACTCCCAACCTAGAGCTTGGGATGGAAACAAATGTTCCTGAATTTCATTATTCTGCTGTCAGGTAGAGGCTAAGAAATTGCCTGGCAAAGGAGATTTACCCATTTGTCTGCATTCTTCTATTCTGACTGTTCCAGTAGCTCACATAGCCAAGATGGGTGCAGTAAATTCAACTCCAAGTCCAGTCTGCACAGGGATAACATGGCACATGTCCATTCCTTTGCTTTTCAGAAAAAGACTTGCAAATAAATGCAGAAGAAGATGCACAAGCACTCACTTAAAAGCACTACACTCACTAGTCCTTTAAAAACTAGAAATACTTAATGAAAAAAGTGGCAGAATCAGTGCTCAAGAGTTAGGAAACTGGTGGAGCAGCTGCTTTGGGAAGTGTGAGGCACCTGACAGGGGACCTGAGCAGCACCCTTGTCTGCTTGTGCCTGTCTCTTCCTGCAGGCAGAGTCCTCTGGGAGGGGAGCAGGAAGACAGCGTGATAATTGGGTAACTCCGATCAGTCCAGCCTGCGTAAGAGGAGGCTCTGGGGAGACCTTACAGCGGCCTTTCAGTACTTAAAGGAGGTCTATAAGAAATATGGGGACAAACTTTTTAGCAAGGCCTGTAGCGATGGGACAAGGGGTAATGGTTTTAAACTTAAAGAGGGTAGATTTAGACTAGATACAAGGAAGAAATTTTTTGCTGTGAAGGTGGTGGAAAACTGGCACAGGTTGCCCAGAGAGGTGGTGGATGCCCCATCCCTGGAGACGTTCAAGGCCAGGTTGGATGGGGCTCTGAGCAACCTGATCTAGTTGGAGATGTCCCTGCTCCTTGCAGGGGGGTTGGACTAGATGATCTTTGAAGGTCCCTTCCGACCCAAACTATTCTGTAATTCTATGATTGGGGTAACAAGTGGATGTCTTGATGTGATGTGAAGCACCACACACCACCATCTCATAGCTGCCAGCCAGCTGACCCACTGAACTTCTCCTGTGAACATGAAAGCTGTAATATCGGTCAGATACTCTGAACAATGATGTTCTAGATGTCCAAGCAGGACACCCAAAATTACTGAAGACCTGATTTCACAAAGTTTTAGTTGTGTTTGAAATTATAGACCATACAAACTTCCCACTCCAGAGTATTACTGAGAAGATTAATTTGCTTTTGGGTATTTTTTTTTTTGTTTTATTTTACACTAAAACACTGCTGAGGTGAGCAGCACAGAAAATCCTTCAAAGAAGTAGGTTAAGCAACATGGCAGTAAATACAGCATAAGAGCTCCCAGGGTGAACACCTGATTATAAGTGTATGAAATGAGACTCACACAGAGTGTAGTATAAAGTGTAAAACATAACATGTGAGCAAATCATTAATATTGTATTAAAGCATTTTTGGACAAGGTGTGTTACTTTTGGCATGTCTTAACTTTTGAGAATGAGGTCTTGGAATCTTAATAATATTCTCTAAAAGTAGCTTTTATGGATGATAATATAACACAGGGACATAAAAGACCAGATGGACTTGAAAGAATCTTAATAATGTACTGTATATATTTCTTCATGTTTACATGCATGTCTAAAGAACTACAACTCTTCTGGTGCCATATAAATATTTAACAATGATAATTTAGAATATACTGATATACTATTACATCTGGATATTTTACATCCTTATTCCAAAACTGACTTGCTTTAGTTACATGCTAGCTCTGTTGGATTCATTGAGTGTGTTCATGAGAGTAAGCAATTCATACTCAGTTTCATTAAGTTTATATTTTGATAGTTTCCACACTAGAGGAAAACATTACATTATGGGCAGAATTTAAATAATTGCTTAAAAGTTAAAAAAAAATGCTTCAGTGCTTTTCTGACTAACAACAAATTTAAATATATGCACAAATGGCTTCATGCACTGAACTGATGAACAATCTTTTAATTTTTTTCCTTAAAAAAAACCCTCAGAAAATGCCATAATATACTTGTTTTATCTTTCAAAAATATCAAAACAAATACATCTTTTTTTATATTTACTTTTTCAAAATTAAGCTATACAGAGTGTTATGTAAACAGTCCATGATGTCCTGAATAATGACATCCAAGTTATTTTCACAAGTCAAAGGTTGGCTTTGTACATTTCTTCAAAACTTATTGGAATATTTTAAGGTTTCAGATCTATCTTTTGCAAATAAGAAGGCTATTTCAAAAAAAGTTTTTTGTGTATACATGGTACCCTTTCTGAAGACAATGAGTATTTCTAGAACCAAACAGCTCTAAGATAGAAACTAAAGGTACCCTGTACATCACTTTAACTAAATGTACTAGAATTTATTACAATAGTTATAAAATTAAAATGCATAAGATACAACTCCCAAAAATTAATGGGGTAACACCCATGTTTCAGACTTTTAGATTCAGGGCAAAAACTGACCAAATACTAAGATAATGTAGAAAGATGCATGAAAGGTCCTTGTATGGAAAATCATATAGTCTTTCCCCTGAAAATGTGTAGAAATTAATGTAATATACAGAGAAGGAAAGTGCAGGACTGACTGCCCCAAAAACATTTAAAATCAACAAGAATTTCTACTCCTGTCATATATGCTAGTCCTTCATACTGCCACCTTTAAATCTAAAATTAATTTTCTTTATGTAAGAACAAAATATATCTAAATTTGTTTTGACAGACTCAAAACAAGTGATTCTAACTGGTATGATTCTTAAGTTGCTCAATAGCTTTTCCACATCTACACAGTGCAGTAATTTCACATTCTTCTGCATATTTTAAAGTCTATTATAAATTGTAAAGCATCTACTACAAAATTATGGGCACTAAGAATGTTTGTATAAATCAATTTAGAAAGTTGCTACTAGCTGTGTACTGGGGATACACTGGTGTGTTCCAGTGTAAGAGCCTTAAAGTGACCTATGTTGTGCTCACACAAGGTGCTTGCTGGATGTAAAATGGAAACTCACATTTCCTTATGAAAATTTGCTATGTGAGCTAAGCAAATCCTCTACTGTGATTACAAGGTAAAAAGCAGTACTTAAGAAAATCCAAAACCAGACCCAGGCATTTTGGGTAATGATACCCAGGTAGAACAGTGACTGCCTGGCATGGCACATTTGTTATACTGAGGTCTTTTCACCAGTATCTCCTTCTTCTGTTGAACTGCGATGATACTCCCAGCCTGCAGAAGTGCTGGCTCTATGCCCAGAAAGGATAGGATATCTTTTCATGGAGAGATGACTCTGTTTATTGAGCATTTGCACCTTAAACCTAAGTTTAAGGTGCTAACAAACAAGGCTATTTGCACTAAATACTATGGTGCTCAGCACTGTATAAATGCTGAAAACGGTTTGCAATATGTCACTACATATATGTGTGTATGTATATATGTTATGTGTTACCTTGGATACAAGGCTTGCTCTGTAGGCAGCTAACTGCTTCAGATATTCCTTCTTGGCAGCTTCAGTTTTCTTTTTGTATACCTAAAAACAAAGAGTGTCACATTGGTAAATTAATCTGGTTTTGTTTTCATATATCATCGGTGTGTCTCATGCATCTTCATAAATTCTTTCTAAGTAAACAGCCTTTCCTCCTCATATTGCTTAAAGAGTGAAATAATAAACACCAAATATTTTAAAGAAAATATTGTTCCAACTGTGCAACACCCTTTAACCACCCAGCAGTACTGAGAAAACAATATCCTCATAGCATCTCAGGTTTAATCGTTCAAAGTGAAGCGCAGGGCGTACTTGCAAATGGGACCTTTAGGGATGGGGGAAGGTAGGCATGGGCCTCTCCACTGGCTTCTGCTTGTGAGACCAGTTAAAACCCTCTGGGGAAGATGAGAATGTGCAGAAAGACATTTGAGATAAACGAAGGAGGAGAGGACAGCACCATACAGATCAGCCAAGAGGCTTTCTCTCTTCCCCGCATAAACTGTTGGGGGCAGTCAAAGAAGCTTCATGGAGCTGCTAAGGATAATAAATGTTAGTCATTATTTCAGCCTTGATTCTGTTTCGGTCTAATTAACTTCTCAGGAGCATGGATCTATTTCTGTACATTTCTCTCAACTCACCAAATTATTTTAAATGTGGCATGTGCACAATCTCATAATAGATTAAAGAGCTTGGAGAATCACTTCAATTTTGCCCAAATTTCAAGATCAAAAATTATCTGCAGGGTTAGGTAGGACCTCATACCATTACAGTAACATGATGTTAGAAAAGCATACGTAGATATTTACGGTTGAAAGTTTTCAGGAGGAGAACCAGTTTCTGACCCATGGAGCCTAGCTTATGACTTGCTGCTAGCCATACCAGTGACAGATTTGGCAACAAGTCAGCAATTCTCATGCAATCATGCAAATATTATAATGAGTTTCTCACTACTTCATGGTTTGTTTTTTTTTTTTTAAAGGGCAGACTTAGGAGCCATGCAAGCATCTCAGTTTCATGTAACTAAGTACAATTGACTCCTAGCCTTCCATGTTGCAGTGAGAAGCTTAAAAAATATCCAAATGGAAGGTTTAAAAGTAAAGCAGACAAATAAAGGGAAAGGCAATTTACTTTTTGAATTACTGTTATATTTCACAGTTTCTAAATCATATGCCCAAGGCAGATTAATTCATGTGTTCATGGGCATCTGGGATTCACAATACTACAAAAAATGGAACGGCAGCTTTCAGTGTCTGCTGTCTGCTTCTCCAGTCAAGTGCACAACCTGGGCACCTGTGGAAAGCCTCCATGAAGAGAGTAAAGACCTTCCCCATCCCACTCCACACTGCCTAGTTAAATGGGCTATTGGTTGGAAGGCAAAAGATGGGCAAAGCTCTTAAGGACAATTTTGAGGCATTCTCCTGAATCCCACAGCTGAAAAACACACACGTACATCTCCACCCCAGAAAAAGAAAGTTTATGAAATGTTAAAGTGATCTCTCTTGATCTTCCAATGCTCTAGTAAAACCAGAGCAGTCCCATAATGGAGAGTACTTGGCAGCACAGGGTACGCACACAGAGGACAATGCAGTTGCAGACTACAAAGTGAGAGTGGTAGTGTCAGGATGGAAGGATCCAGTACAACAACATTTTTATAAAGAATGTGCTTATGCAACATTTCTTGTTTCACTCAGGCTTTGCTTTCAGAGACAGAACAATTCTCAGATACGGACTGGCAAAACTCAGAGGCTGCCTAAAAGGATTAAAGATTTTGCTTCCCAGGAAAGCAAAAGATCATAATGGAAATAGAGAAGTCTTAGGCTTCTAAAACTGTAAATATAAAGACAGAGAGGAAAAAAGATTGGTTTTAGCTGTGCAACTGTATCTGTCCACCCTTGTAATTTCTCCAGATTAAGATAAATATATACTGTTGGTTTATCTCCTGCTTTTTTTTGTTTTTTTTTTTGTTTTTTTTAAAAGGCAGCAATTTGCTTTTTACATGGTAATCGCTTGTGATTATTAGGGAAATGTACTGTTTGTTTTGAAAATGAATAAAAAAAATCAGTCAACAATCTGTTCCTAGCTGCTAAAATGAATTTAGCTTGACCTACAGAACAAAGACTATGTTACACCGTTTTGTATATTGCAATGCCTCTGCATCATTCTGATAGCCAGTTTAAAAAACAGAGTTGAACAAAGAATTTTACACAGAATAATGATCTTCAAAAGATCATGTATCTACTGCTTCCACATTGGGTTTTATTTTGCATTACACAAATATAAAAAATATACACTCCTGCTGCGCTCTTACAGTCACAGCATATTGAAAGAGTCCTCTGGGAGCTGACTTTTCCCTCAACTAGTCAAACTGCACAAGGTTAACTCAATGATATGAAGCTAACAACAATTCTGTATACCTGCATCCAAACATCACTACTTCACAGGAATATCATCATACAGCTGTTGTTTAATTATCTCCCACCTATGCATGTACTATGTTCAGTGTACACATTGTCTTACTTTCTTTTCTTGGGTCTCCGGTGAGCCAATAATGGTCACATAAACATCATGTTTTCCATGGTAATATAAATATTAACCATGTAATAGAAGGTCATTATAGTAAAAAAGGCCTTCCTGGATGGGGAAAGGTTTTTGATAACCCCAACCTGCTTTGATGTTTTGCATTGGCCAGATTGGTCCCTGCAGGCTGGCTTGTCTGGAGGATAGTCAGCTCCTGCTGCTTCGTCCTTGTAAGGACATTGGCATGTCCTCTGAGGACAACAGCTTGAGCTCTCATTGTCTGTATGCTCTTGTCCTTTTGAAGATGCCCACTGTTTAGGTCAGCATACAAGTGGGTTGATGATCCTCATACTAGTTTTGGAAATTCTGATTGGTCCTGGCTTATACTAAAAATTAGGGTAAGACCTGCCTGTCTGGGGAGCTGTTAATTTTCATGACAACAAGGTCTGGCTGTTAATATTTTTCTCTGATGGCAGATGAACACGGCCCTGGCAGTGGGTACCAGTTCACGGACTTTGTGCTAGACTGGACTTGTACTGGGGGCTTATGAAGGCAGGGCAAGTGGGGAGCACTCTCAGCATTTGTAGCAGCACCTCAAACAGGTATAAGCAAGTCAGCTGCCCCTCCCAACCTCTTTTTTTATGCAACTGCGAGAATTTTTAGCCCTCAGGCTTAAATAGTTTTTTGTTGTAGTAAGCATAACAGAATTACATCCTTGTAGCACTTCTGGAGAAGAAAAAGGCTTGTGTTGTCATTCAAGTGTGCTCTAGAAAATGGCTGAAGCTCTTTTGAGTTTCATGCTTAGACAGTGCCAAATTATGAAACACATAATTTCCAGTAATACATTTAACATTTTTCCTGTAACAAGAAGCTGACTTCTGTTCTATTGCATTATCTGTAGTGCGTAGTGGCAATATTTAAGTTTATATTTAACATCTCAGAAATCTCTTGTAAGGTCATTTTCCCCTCCTCCGTCAAGCAAGCAACAATTATTAAATAAGTAACTTGACAGGAGCATATACTTACGGAATTAAGTCATTTCTAGCTTGCTTTAATTCAATTAACATGATAATTGAATGTCAACTGATTGTCATTCAGGCAGTAAAGGTCCATTCTGATACAGCAGCAGATTCGTTTCCTTACACAATATTTTATTTTCTGTATTGTCTCAGTTGTGGAAATTGAGTGTTGGCAGAAAAAACATCATTTCTGTATATGCAGCGTGGGTCAGCTTAATTTATTCTTATTCTGTTCAGCTTGTTATAGAGACCCCAAAACACCAAGATTACATTCATTTGTCTACAAATGGAAGCTGCTGGCATTATTTTCCTACTGTGCTTCATGAATGCAAATTTACACAGCATAATACACAGGTTCTTAGTTTACTATTTAACTACATTTCCAAAGTGCACTCAGTAAGGTAGCTTCAAGTTCCCTTATACTGTTCAGCAAAGCATGCGGCACTATAGAAGATACTTCCCAAAAGGAGTAAGTATGAAACTCTACTTTGTGCATGTAAATATATAAGATAGCATTTGAATTAGGCCAAGAAGAAAAACAAATGCCCTGGACTCTCCCATGTAACGTAACAGCCTGGTACCAGCCCCCCAGGCCATCGCACTGGCATCCTTTAGCTCAAGCTCCCTGGGCTGACCATACATGTGGGCTACCAGTGCTGTAGCAGCATAGATTGAGGGCTGAACTCTTTTTATTAATAGTGATATACATCCTTAAATTGACTGCCCCAATGTTTCATTTGGAGATAGAGGGGTTGTTACATGGTTAGCCACAAGCACTCACAAATACTAGATTTACTAAATTAAAACCACAGTAGAATATCTGTACTTCTGTTTTATGATGCCAACTTCTGGTCATGTTTTGCTTTATGTATTTTAACTGCTGCTTAGTTCTTGTCTTCCTGGATAATAAATTCCTTGAGGCAGGCTTTGTGTCTCCTGTGCTCTTCTACATGTTGGATAATATGAAACTCATCACTGATATATATATATATATAACTGAAACATATCTCTAATGCCTTGAGCCAAGTTTTAGTTCTGGTTAGTCATCCTTTCCCAATGAACTTCCTCTCAACTGGCTTGTGAAGGATTACAATATACTACTCAGCAGGACTCCTACCCTGTCCCACCTGGCTTGCACCCTTGTTCCCTTAAGGGAACAGAGATCTCCCTTCCCCCAGTCATCATCACAAAAGCCAAAACAGGCACTCAAATGTCTGCCAACACGTCCTCAGTTTTGAATATCCGGTGCTAATAGAAGAAGGCATCAAGAACTACAGTCCCCTTTGATACCAGAGACTTGGAGAAGGTGAGTTAAACTGACTGATGCTCTTAGGAGAAAAAGAGACTTTCAGAATTTGTGCCTCATGGTAGTCTGAAAAAGCTCTGTGTCTCCTAGCTGACAAAGCACATTAGGAAGAACCATGCCACTTCCCTGACTTTGCCTAAATAGCTGGCACAAGGGTGGCAAAGAAGGGGAAATTTTCAGTTTATCTTGTGGATGTCTCCTTAGAGCTGACACTTGCAAGCAAGTTATATTTTTCTTTTAAAAATTATACAAAGGTGCTCACATTTGTTTTGGTGGAAGTGTTCCATAAACCCCTCAAAATAGTATATGCAAAAATAGCAAATCAAAAAGCAACATGACCGATTTTGTCTTTTTGGTCTCACGGTGTTATTACCCATGGGAGTGTCATTTTCACAGGCTACAGTTACAGGAGTGGCATCTGGTAAAATACAGTAGGCTGCAATCCAGAATTAAACTCCACATTCAGACTGTCATTCCTGGCCCCACATACCTAGGCTTACAGAGAAAACTTGTGTTTTTTCCAAGTGGGAGGCATATCTCTAGTTTTAATCTTCTGCTCTTGCAACAAAGGCACCTAGAGCTGCACACACTCGTCTAGAATATGGAGAGAGATATTCCCACAGCAGTCAGAAAAAAAAATTCCTCAGAATTGCTTAATGGATACTGAAATATGTTACCATTTGATTTTTAATCTAGGTACATACAGTAACAGAAAGAGGCCCAGGGCTAGCTATATGGCTCAGCAGTCTGACTGTAGAGCATGAAAAAGACACTGATGACATACTAGAGTCTTAGGGGAAAGAATTCAGTCTTTCTGGCATGCAGGGGAAAGATCACAGGCCAAATTCAGCTCTGACACAAAGAGTGAGACTCGATGGAGATCACTGCAAATTGCAGCCATTTGCGCCAGGCCTAAATTTGACCTTATAGGCTTGATGCTTGCAGCTTACAGAAGCGGGACTGTACATTTTATCAGAAGCATGATGGATGAAAGTTGGGTACAAAACAAATGACATTAAACATATGATTTATCTGGTGATTATTGCACTTGCTGGTGTAATTTTTTTAAAAAATAAGGATGTGAGCCTGAATGGAGCATAATAATAGGGCCTAAATCCAGTTTTGTACGCAAATGATTTAAAGCCATGTTCCTGTTGAGCTCAAATGTATGGATAAAGGGTGGGGAAGAAGAATAAGCAGAAAATTGAGGCTATTATTTATGCATGTTGCTGCAGCAGTAGTTGGAATCCAGGGTCCTTTTGGCCCAGCTCCTTCCAAGTACAACAAGAAGGCGAAGTGCAGTTAAAGTCAACATCCGTAACTTGGCGGCCACAAGCAGCATTTACGTAGAAGCTGCATCTGTTGTATGTAGCAAATGGATATTAGACACTCACCCCAAGCAGTTGTTCCCCACAACTTCAGTGCTCCTGGGAGCTCCAGAAAGACCAAGCTGCCTGGTGTGCTGGGCGGGAGGCCAGCAGATGATAGCCTGCATTACCCTACACAGAGTAACATGCAGCAGCTCCTATAGCATCCAACTTTTTTTTTTTTTTTTTTGGTGGCAGAGTGGAAGGTTTTCCATCCTGAGTGCACAGCGTGGTCCTGCTCAGCCCAGCCCTGGGTTGGGAGAGGGATACGCCAGCTGCCAGAAGTCCTGCAGCAAAAGTGCATTGCAAACAGGGGGGCTGGCACTGACCCCTTCTCAAGTCAGTGGAAGTTAAGAGTTTCAAGGTCTGGTCATGTGGAAACTAGGGCAATAAAAGTATGTACATATATATACATACACATGAGTTTGTATCTGTGTGCATGCACGCCTATTCTTGGCCCATTTGTGTTCCAGCTCATTAAGCCCAGCTGCTTGCAGAGGAAAGGAGAAGGAGCAGACACCAGGGTGAGGAGCAGTTGTTTTAAACTCTGCACATTACTCTAGAGCTTCAAAGGGGAGAAGCAATTTCAACGAAGGAAAACAGTGGATCTCCCAAGCAGGCCTAAGGTGTAACACTGGTAAAAGTGACTTTGTTGGTGCAGGTAGCTGGGAGGTTGCTCGCTGCTGTGCCTGTTCCTGAATCTATTTTGCTTGTAATTCACTTTGGCAGCATGCACACACAAATGTGCCTTCACTTCCTATTCTCATTTAGAAAAATAAACAAAGCTAAATTTAAGTCTTACTTCATTGTTTATCTACTAAACTGAAGGTACATTCTCATCCTCTTACAAGTGTGTTAAAGTTATTCCTTGGAGTTTGCTTTATCAGCATGGAGATAATAATTTTTTTAAAAAAGGTCCTTTTTATAGGGGGAACAAGAGGTATATAAACAAACATCTGTGTGAATATAAGAGCATATACACTGTAAATTTATGTTTTCAAAATGCTACTGACTACCTTGACCTGATGGTCTGAATATCTTCTGGAGCTATTTCAGCAGCCACACTGCAGTCTCTGATCTGTCTGACGTCCTGAGACCAGGTACTCCTCATGCATAGCCATACAACAGGAACGTGATGGCTCTTCCACCCATGGGATGAGCTGATTTGTCACATCAAGCGACGGGACAACGACACGGCATCACACACCGGGAGGGATGAGGAGCTAGGTTAGGTGTCCCCAGAGGCCACGCAAAACCAAGATCACAAATACTGATCTTGGATCTGTTTCCGTCTGACTTACGGTGTCTCGTGTCGCGAGATGAGCTTTGAAGACATGAAGTGTTGGCTGGCATTACTTGTAAACCCCCTCCTGATCTACCAGATTCATCCCGACACTGGATAATACGCTGCTACATCTAAAACTTCCCTGTGATTGGAAGCAAAACTTAAAAAGTATGCTTTGTTATTTTTCATGCCCAAATCAGTCTGGGTTATTTTTAGTGACCAAAATAGAAGCCCTTGAAAGCTTGTGGGTTATAGTGAAAATGGCAACAGCATCATAACCGTTGACATTAATGCACAAGGACTTCAATTTACTTAAGTATTGGTAACATACAGTCTAAGTTCCATCAGATGTTAAAGAATAAACTGCAGCTTTTATCTAGTGGGTCTTTGAGCACCAATGAGGAGTAAATGATTTGATTTTGTGAGCTCCGAGGATTTGTCAGCTGCCTCATAAGTATAATTCTGGCTCTTCACATTCCTGCTGCTTCTAATTTAGCAGGACAGGCTCGTAATTGAAGCAAATTAACTATTTACACTTGCCACTTCTACCAGGGGAAGAGGACACATCAGCAGGAAAGAATGAGTGGGAAATTAAATTCTTCCCACTTGTGTCAGATCTGCCCTTATATAAACACATTAACAGTAATTTCATGAGGCGTCAAACATAGGAATAAATACTGAGGGATAAAATAATGAGGTGTTGCTATTGAGCTGAACTGTTGCAGCTAATATTACTGTGTATGAATTATGCAGCCTGAAAGAAGGCATATGTTACAGCACTCAAACAGTTGCTTCGCCTGCTCCTTTTGATCGCTAAGTTTTAGGTCCCCTAGGTGACTCTGTTCTTCTTACTGCTGCAAGGGATTGGACTTGGCTGGACTTGATCTTAGAGGTCTTTTCCAATCTTAAAGATTCTATGATTCTATTTAAATGAACACATGGAAACATATATACACACACACATATATGTATGTACACACATTAAGCTGTTCGTAGGAGGCCGAATTCATTCCTGCTAGAATTCCAGTTAAGTCATTGAAGTTACACCAGAGATCAATTTTGTTGAATGTTGAATAGACATTCAATTCCATTTTTAGAATAATAGCACATTTATTAAGGTCTTTGGCTGAAGTTTTAGTTACACTAATATAAACAAGAACATTTTGTTTGTAATTTGCCACATCTATTACAGCTTTACTAGGACTCCAATTAGAAACTTAAGGTTCATTTAGTACACACACATCTGGTACTGATTTAAAATGACTTTCCTTTTTCATCTAAGGACAGAAAATGACCTAAGTAGCCTTTTTACCCAGTTTGAACCAGCATTCTGTCTGAAAGCCAGAGAGTCGACCATTTAACATGCTGAACCATCCTCCCTGGGGGCTGTTTTTCTCCCCTTTGCCGTAAAAATGTGTGCAAAGGGCAAAGATGTACATAAATGAGCTATAAAAATGGGATGTACAGAAGTATAGTACTGACTAAGGAGAAAACAGTGTTTGTGATCGTAAGAGAGGAACTAGCAAAGCCACTGAAAATATCCCTGTGCTACGGCTACAGCACTGAGGAGAATGGATCCCAATGTACTACTGCTACAGCTGCTTTCCATTCACAGGTTTATTAATCTGAACAGTTTTAGAAAACATTTATAGTGAAAAATTAAGGAAAATGCACAGTCCCTGCTCCTGATCATGTGTAATTATTGTACCCAATTCAGAATTTGAGAAGAAACCATGACAAAGTCCACCATGACCACTAAAGTCCCTTTAATTTCTAGACTCCTCTGTGTAGATAGGTTTGGACAAACAAAACACACACACCAGCACTGTTTGCAAATGGCCCTTGTACACTCAGAAATTCATGGGAGCAGTTATAGCATCTGACCCAAAAATGCAAATGTCTTCATATGGTGAAATGAGAGTGGAAGTACACTGGTATCTGTTTTGATCTAATAAACTGCAATATTCTCACAGTAAGAGCATCAGACTGTGATACATTTTAAGTATTACTCTCCCCTACCTTTAGTAAGGCATCCACTATCATCTAGTTCATAATAACGTTTCCTTTTTTGTCATTCAAATCATATTTTCTCATACAACATTTTCCTAGCTTCTTCACAGTTTGAAAAACATACGTGGTTCTTGCACAAACCCTTTCAAGCTACAGCCTAATATGTCAGGTTATCAAAGTTTTTTTGCAAAGGCTTGGACACACATATATTGCCTTTAGGTCATTACTGAACTGACTTTCAATACCTTTATTTATTCTGTGGTCAGTCTTCAGGAATAAACAAGAATTCTATGCATTTCAGAAAAAGCTGGCTCAGGTCATACGAACAAAGAAGATTCCATTTTGGCATGAAAACATGAGGTTATTCTTCTTTCTCAATAGCTGCATTATGTTCTACTTTCTGATTCATTTATATTTACTATTTAAATAGTAAAAGGAGTTCCAATTCAGGAAACATAATTTGGAAACATAATTCTATTTAAATTCCAGAATAAGCATTAGCTTCCAAAACATAAAAGCCAGAAGCTTTATGATAATTGAATCCTTTTCAGCAAGTATAATTCATCAATAAAGTATTCCTCTAATGATGTTATTGTTTCTTTATTTAACTATTTTTGAATTTCTGAAGCTTCCTCAATGCCAAATTCCAGATGCTACATTAATAATTTGTATTTTTAGAGTCCAATTTTCCTACTAGAGACATGGGTTTTGTAACAGTTTCTAATACTCTGGATCTGAAAAATTAGGCCTTTAAAATACAGACTATCTAGTCAGTTAAGATGTCTTGTAATCATTACTTTGTACTATTAGATCCCTAATGGAATAAAGAATGAGTTTAAATCTATTCTAGAAAATAGGATTGCCAATTTTTTCAGATAGGGACTATCTTTTATTCTTTTTGTACAGCACTAGATTAGAAAGGGCCTGTGCCTGGAGTTTTAACAATGTGCTTAATAGATGATAATGAATAGGCAAAATGAGTCAAAGAACAACAAAGATATGCTAACCCAAACTCTTGGAATAACTGGCTTGAAAATCTAGTTGCAGCTATTTTTTCATGGATACATCATGTGGATTCCATAACACATCATTCTGCTGTGTTCCAACTTAAATTAAGGACAACAGAGAAAAGGAAAATAAATTTTGTTTTGCTGTTCCAGTGTAGGACTTAATTAAGTTATTGCTTTCACCCATGAATAGGAAATTCAAGGTACACCTGAAATTTTAGGGTTTTCTTAAACCCTTTTCTTAAATAGAATTCTATGGAAAGACTTCCATTTTCTGCTGGTACTACTAAAAGGACAAGTTCAAAGGAAATGTGCATTTTATAGTCTTTTAGGTTTATCTCCATCACGTGGTCTTGGACTATTATTCATGAAGTTAAGTTTTCTACTTTGTAAGCCAAGCAAATACTATGGAAGGAAAAACTGCACCACTGCAACAACCAAAAATTAACGGTCATTATGAAAAATGGTGGAGAAAACCAAACACAAGATCTCACTAGAGAGATGGAAGATTAACTAGATTAACAAACTCTTGAGAAGTTCATGTCACTGCCTTTCACCATTTCAGGAAAATTTGGATCCACAATCCCACAGGCATGCAACACTGGTCCAAGATACAGATCTAACTACTTGGAGCACTCTTGAGGTATGTCTTTGGGTGTGCAGATTTCAACATGGAGAGTGATTCTTTGCAGGTACACAGGACAAGGAGGAATGGCATCAAAACCTCTTGCTTGTGAACTTAACTAAACACATAGTCAGTATTTTTCCTGAGTCAAAGTGAACACACATCATCATGGTCCCAAAAAGTAATGTTTGACTACAAGAGAACTCTGTACTGGGAAATTCTAAACAACTTGTCAGATCAAGGATGTAACCTTGGCCTTTGCTGAACATATTAAAAAAGGCAGAAGGAAGAAACAACACAACAAAATGACCCTAATGTGCCAGGCCAAGTGAATTTTCTGATCCCTCTGTTCAGAAATTTACCTTTCCTCCAGCTATATCTTCCAAATGCTGACCTTATTCAATGGTGGATAGATACTAGACAGAATAAGCTTTTTTTTTTTTTAAGTTAGTCAATGAGTGACAAATCTTGATTCTTATTATGCTTTTATCTTTAACAGGGATCTAGATGTACCTACACCATCCAGTTATTAGCACAGAAAATATTTTTTTTTTCAAGTCCCAATGATTTTACCTACTGAAAAATCATAGTGATATTTTCTTTTTATCCCTAGCCTTATTAACTATAGTTGTGTAATAATAATATACTCAGTGTGAATGGATGAGATGCAGTTTTGTGCCAGTACTTTTCCTCTCTTTATGCTGACATTAACCCCCATCCAGGTCTCCTGCAGCCAATATAACTCTTGCTCAGCATACCCTTTCCCTCCATATCTGTTTCTTTCTTAAAGTTCCCATTTCTTTACCTACCCAATCTGCCATTCTGTTGGCAGTTAGTAAAAATGCAACCAATAACAACAAAAAAGCAATGGTGTGCTACAGCAAAGATGAATGGTATTTGCCAACCATCACGATATGAATGTGATGAGCTTCCAGAGTTGCCCACTTCTACATAACATCCAGCTGACTTGGAAGGATTTCTGCACAGGTTCAGACCCAGCTCTGCCAACCTCACTGCAGAACTAAGACCTTTCCATGGAAGATGGATGTAACTATGGGATGTGATGGCCACAGTCCACATGTATGCTGGGGGATATCCTAGAACACTGCTGATTTGCCAGGGTCCACGCTAGGTCTCTTTGGGTCAACATATCTGTAATTCTTTTCAGAAAAGCCAGGTGGGTCAGGAGAAGATGTGAGCCCAGCTCCCCTTCTGGTATCGTGGGGCAGGGAAACATCTGCAACTGGGAGCTCAGATATATGTCAGGTCCCACTGCACAGATACAATTTTTGGCAGCAAGGCTCTTCTACGCCACGCTGTCATAGACAGGGCAATGCTGTCATAAAATCTTAGGCCCACTAATTTCAGCATAAAACAATCCTAATTATAATCCTAATGCTTGGGTCACACTCCAAAACTAAAAAACCTCTTTTAGTGGTTTCAAACAGAAGAAATGAAACGATACTTTCCTTATCTCAGTCTCTAAATCATATTCCTGAGATGGCACGTATTCAAGTTTCACCCTAGCAAACAAAAGAAGTTGCCTACAGTGCTTAGATAACCCTGATAACACTTTCCTGAAACAAAGCCTCTGAGCTACAGCGCATTTTTTACCTGTTTTTGTTCTTCTCCTAAGCCGTCCCACATTGAAGCTACAATTTTAGAGACTTCACCGAAAGTGGCGTTGGGGTTTTGGCCCTTGATGGCTGCTTGAGTGTCTCGAAAGAATAATGCATAGGCAGACACAGGCTTCTGTGGTTCATTTGGGTCCTTCTTCTTCTTCTTTTTGGGAGTTTTGGGTTTCTTCCCCATATCTGAAGCAGGCCTCTTCTCTCCACCATTGACCTGTAACACAGAATTAGAAAAGTACTATAAAAAAGGCCAATTTAATTCAGTCCATGCATCATTACAGCTTCTGTTATACACAGAGATTTTGGATTTTGCATGCAAAAAATGGAATTTTAGTTGTCATCTTTGATAATCTTTGATAATTGTTGACACAATCTGACTTAGTCACATGTAGAAATGTCATAAGTATTCCAGATTATGTAACCTTTCCCCTCAAAGTGCTTTATATTTTGCTTTCATGTAATTGTTATAATCTCATTTGTAGTTCATCTAGTCATCTTTTCACCTTTTCTAAGTTTTATTGCTAATGGCTATAACATGCATGTAATAAGTAAATTCAAATTAAATTAGTTTCATTATAGCCCAACCACCAGTACAACCACATGAACCACCTGCAGACAGCAGGAACGCTGTCATTTCCTTATCCTCACTCTTTCCCAGAACTACCCCAGACTAGTGTTCAAACTAATTTCTACTGCAACTAGTGGGAGGCCTCCCAGGAAATCTGAAGAGAATCTGTTTGTGAACAAAATTATTGAAGTTATAGACACTCCCCTGCATACCTTCTAAGTAAAATCCGAAGAAGCAAAGCTTTACTAGCACAGACAGTTTAGACTCTTCGGAGGATCAGTTCTGATTCATCTGGATCTAGTTGCACAGGTTTTTTTTTCTCTGCTCATATAAAAGCAAATGGTTTGAGGAACGGAGGGAAAGAGTAGCATATGAAGAAAAGTGCACATGCATTATTTGTGTGCCACCTGAAAAAAAACCTGCACATGAGCACTTGTGCAGATTTGTTAAATGCAACTATGGTTTGCCACTAAATAGCTCAGAGACCCTGATCACGAAACCACCCTGCCTTCCTAGATGACTTAGAAGCACATAAAGGGACACTGTCCTGATTCTTGAATGGATTTGAGCTCCCTGACAAAGTAACTTCTCTTGATATGACCACTTAATTCACTATACCAGTAGCAATGAGGTGTGACCTTACCAGAGGGTTCAAAGGCTTTTTTCTCTTGTTGGCATGGCCAGAATACTGTGCATCATAAGAGTCTGGAGTATAAGAAGATCAAGTGCATAAAACATATGCTCTAGGCTAAGGATCTACCAGACATGACTTTTATCACATCCTTGTATTATTACTTTTTAATAATGCATATCAGGTGATGCAGGAGAACATAGGTGTTCAAAACAGTGGGACTACATGAGGAAAATGGCTGGAAATAACCATTTTGAGCAAAAAACTGTTTTATTTATTTTCTATATACACAACTGTGTGGTGTCCAACGGGGCCCAGGTGACTACAGTGAACAACCTGTGTGAACAACACAGCAACAAAGTGATGACTACAATTTGAAAATGAAGTTGCTTGTCTCTTGAGCATTATGTTACGTAGATGCATCTTTAATATAAGGTTATTGGACATGGACCCTACTTGAGAGCATTTTGGAAAATATGAAAAAACAGAAGCAGTGTGCTACCCATCATTAAGTTATCCAACTTTTAGTCTCTTTCTATTATTTCATTCTACAGAGTACACAAAATTATCAGCTAAATGGTAATTAACTAGGGCTCTCTAGTTAATTTGGCAATATCAGTCTAAACTCTTCAGACAGTTCTGTGCAAACTCCATGAGCAAGGAGGCTTGACAACAATTTGGGTTATAGTTAAAATTATACCTCTGTTATTTGCTAAAGTTTTCCTCTTTTCAGAGTATTTTTGGACCAATAAGATTTAAAAGTTCTCTATATATTGGGATACCACATTGCTTACACTACCCTGAAACTAGATGATATGCTGCAGAAACTTGCGTAAGAAGTTTTCTGGTAAGTTGTTCTGAGGACAGCTCTAAAATCTTATTCTCCAACCTAAATGATCAAGAGACTTCAAAAACCTACTGTTAAAAAGAGAGTACTCACAGGGGAAATTCTGTTTGTCTTATATGAAAATAACGAAATAAACAGAATACCAGAATTCCAGTACTAATAACCTTGCAAATGGCTGAGATGATAGCCTACCTTATGCTCCCATCAGTCTATTGGCTTCATAGACTCCACTTCTAACCACCAAAGCAGAGACAGATGGGAAATAAAATAAAAACCATATATATTCTGCTAGGCATAGACTTATGCTTCAAAATCCCTGGAGGTGTAGTTAGCTCATGGTAATCCACCTCCTGTCATGGCTTATTGCTTAATTATGGTGATGTATTTAACTTATTTATCACAAGAAAGCAATAATCTTTCACTTTAAAAAAGTGTACATTAACCATGTTGCACACATAATAGATCACAAGAATATCTAGTGTAGGATTTAAAACTATCAAGTAAGGAACATCGTTGATATCTAAATGTCCCTTGAGAAGCTGGAAAATGTCTATAAGCATATTTAAAATAAACTGCAATAGTACCAAAGCCTTTAATGGAGCTAGGAGAGCTGTTTTATGCACACTATCTTGCAGTAATCGCTGTAGTTTAAAATAGATTTTAATCAAGTACCATCTGCATAATAGGCTGAACAGACAACACAGAATTCTACTTATAACTCTTATCATATAAAGTAAATATTGTAAAACCTCTACCACATAAAGAGAATACGCTGCAGCAGTTCTTAGTAATTGTGTTTCTGTTAGTTAATTCTTACTTCTTGCAGTCCTCTCACTATCTTCCCTCTAGAATACATTATTTGAAATTCTCTTGTAAGTGATATTCAAATGAGCATGGAAGAAAACTCTGTTATCCATCTATGAAAAAATACGTATTTGCAAACCAGTAATGCTTCCAGCAGTTCACAATTATGCTTGGCAATAACCAAATACATGCTTAAGGATCCAACAGTACGAACTATGACAAGAATTACATAAATGTAATATTCCAATGTTGAGGTGGTCAGAATAAAGCATGTGTTAAGTGGCCACTTTGTTTAGAATGTTTTTATAGTTACTTACAGCTATTGATTTTTAAGCTCTCCCTTTTTTCTTCTAACCATAGTCCCACATATTAGATTTGGAAGAATTAAGGAGACTTAGGGATGTACACCACTTGCAGAATCAATATCCTTGGTCTGAGACAACATTTCATATTTGCATGGACCTAGCAGCATTCTCACTGTACACACATAGCCTTATAATCGTGCTACTGTTGTCACCGATCTTATGGTCAAGCAACCTAGCTGTCTTGCTTTTAAGAGCAACAGCGTGTAGGTCAACTGAGCCCTCTCTAACGCAGCTCCTTTCCATTTTTTGAGCAAGGGAACATATGATATCTAGACTTCAAAAGGCCTATATGAAAGAGCCTTTATGAGAATGAGTATTGCCAAAAAATATTTAGCAGCTGCTGCCATTAGTTCTGTGTATGTTGGATAAGGCTTACAACAATTTGAGTATTTACCATAGAGCGAACATCCAAGAAGCTCAGTACATGAACAATTACATCAGTTTGTAAACTTTCCTTATTATTGGCATTTGGAATATGTACATTAAGCTGAAATGGTCATTTCCTCCATGCATGGAAATCAGTGGTTCACTAGGGGGACAATTATCCTTCTAGTCCAAATATATATAAAGTACATATTCATTCATACCTTCTGTCTTCCTCATTCTGTAAGCTAATGCAAACATGAGCAGGACACTGAGATTTCTGTATTTTTTTCTCTAGACAGAAATAGGTATAGTTGTTAGGGATTCCTCTAACAAATCTGCTATGAAAGGACCAGTGGATTCTCTTTCACACTGAAGGCTGAGTGCTCAACTGGTACAAACTAAGGGAAGGTCATCTGACACCAAAGTGATTTTTGGTTTGAAAATGTAATTTGTCTTTTTGATCAATGTTGGTACATAGGCAAACATTTTCTCCTGATGGTTAAATAGGGAGAAAGTCACTGTTGCTATTAAGGATACGGTGAATTCAGTTGTTTTTTACACAGTCCTGATGGCGGGAACACCTTACTGACTTCATGAAGCTGCTCAAATGTGGTGAGCTCCAGCAGCTCCTATATAACTGCAATATGTTCAGTTCTACTGAAGGACTGAATAATGAGCTCTGGCCCTGATCTATTAATTAATATCACACATCTACATGACAGTTTGTAAAAAAGAGAAAATTCTGAATTTAGCAAAGTTATATTCAGGTTCTCATAAGAGACAGAACAATCACTCTATCTCTTGCTGTCCCCATCCAATGCCTTCTTTCACAGGGAGGAGGATTTTTGGACTGAGAAGCCTCCAAAGTAGCTCTGAGAAAATTTAATACTGTTGTGGCTGGGGAAAAAGATCTCCACGGAAAGCTGGTTTATTCTAAGTATCAAGAGCCATTCATTGGCAGCTTCCAGGAAAAGCAGTGTGACAGAAAGATACACAGTGGAGGGGTTTAAATCGTAAAGTACAATACAGTAGCTTCTTACGGTGATCATCCAAACCCTCTTGTCTTTTACGGAGGGAACTACACCATAACCATTGCATTGGCATGCCAGGCATGCCAGTCCACTGCCCATCTCTGATGGTGGCCAATTTCAGGCATTTTCAGGAAGACCTAGGAAATCCCACAGAAGATAGGTATGGCATAATCTGTCCCCATTAAGCTTGCATTTTGATCCCTACTCATTGGAGGCTAATGTAAGCATTCTATCATTACTAACCAAGATGAATATCCTTTAAAGCACTTTTTTTTTTCAGCAGAGAAATTATAATTATCAATGAATTTTAAGGCAATGTATCAACTTCAGCATACTGAAGCAGTTTTCTTAATTTTGTGTTATGTATTGTGCCTTTTCCCATTTTTTTTCTGCTTAGACTGAGCATGAGAGAATTTTAAAGAGAGTTTTCCAAAATAACAAGGCTCGTTAAAAAGCTGAATACTATATAAACTGGCTTCCACAAAGAATGGACCAAGTTTTACTTGGTCTGCAGTGCTTAGTATTGAAAACATTAGCTTCAGTTAAGTACTGTCTGCATGAAGCCACAACCCTACACTTTTGGTAGTACAAAGTGTTGCAGTGAAAAAGTACCTGAAAAACATGAGTTAAATAACTGAAATATTTGATAGAAGCAGAAAGCCTATCTTAATTATTTGAGTGGATGTTTTCTCCAGAAGTGTAGAGCATCTTGCACACTCCCACCAATATATGTAAAAATATTAGCAAAGCAACAGGAGTAGCAAATAAATTATTCTGAAAAAGTAAAGGCTGCCTGGAATTATTTTTACATAGTTGTATTCTAAAGTCTCCCTCAGTAAGGAAGTGCTCATTTAAAATGTATGAATTATTCAGTAATTTTTAAAACCTGAAGTTTTTGAAATCAGAGGAAAGTCATGAAACAAAACTTTTGAACCAGAATTTATTCAAAATGTAATAAAACATATGTCTCCAATTACATAATTATTTTATAGCTTGAGGCATGAAAACCAATATAATTTGAAAACAAATCAGACTTACATTTCTTGACTGGATTACACCTCCTCAGTGACTCACATTATGTTTTCTTCACATTCCTCATAAGTCTGCAACATTTCCCCACAAGATATGGCCATAGTACAAGATCTTCACTACACCACAGGACTGCTATAACAGGACTGCTATTTGTAGTGACCATGAAATAGAGCTAAAGAGGTTCTCAATTTCAATACGCTCTATTCCTGATTTATGGGATGACTTTGTGCTAAGTCCCAATATTTTTGTGTTTCAGCTTTTGTGTCTACAAAATTAAAATAATATACTTGTGTATTTTAGGGAAAATTTTCAGGTTTTGTGGAGGTTTGGGAGGATTTGCATGCAAAACCTGCTATATAAGTTGACATTTATTATTTAAATAAATGTCTTGTTTATTATTTAAATTACTATTCATGCCTGTACTGACACTAAAATGAAGCTTAAATACGTCATGCTGGAGTGTCAGCACCTCTAAAATATAAATGCATAATGGGTCTTCAAGATTTTCAAGGTAAGATTTTTAAAGTTTGTAGAGGATCTTTCTGTTCTGGTTGCTATGATGTTCTGTTTACTCATCCTGTGACCAAGTAGCAAAGACTAGCATATTGTACAAACTGTTCATACTTTTTATAGCAGTAACTTGATCTTTAACTAGGAACAAACATCCCTTCTATGCAAGTGAGAAAACTCAACCTTTATATTAAAGTCCTAAATGAATAGCTATCCTTTTAGTGTTTTACAGGATTCCAGTTTGCTCTCATGAACAAAAATTATGTCAGACACTCAAGCTGCCTGAAGAATTGACTGGAAACTCTAAGTTCTGTATTCACAACCCTTTATTCACTTCAGTCAACCACCAACAATGTATAAAGTATCACCTTAATAACTGTGGGTGTACGATTCATTTAGCAGATCCTAAAAATATCCACCATTTACATAGCAATCCTAGCATCTAAGCCTACCTTAGAGCTATCTTCTCCTTCATCTTCATGGACTGAACTGGATGGTGAAGGGGTTGCAGATTTGCTTCCAGGTGGAGAGGGCGAGTTGTGAGGAACACTGTTTCCACCCATATTCAAACCAAGCTGTGCACTGAGCTGGGACTGGTTAATAGTAGTCAGCTGCCCGTGCTGCATCATTCCTGGCTGCCTAATATCTGCAGGTTGAACCCTTGGCCTCATGGTTG
>JAAGAY010136506.1:0-36883 GCA_011801015.1 Ardeotis arabs | reverse complement strand
TCCCTGAGACTGTGAAGGCTTCTGTCTGCAACCATATGCCGAGCCAGCTACAACATTTTACCATATTCTTCAGAGCTGCTAGAAACTAAAAATGAATACACCGTCCAACCTAAAGAATTTGGAGACAGCAATCAGCATTCACTCAAAAATTATTTTAAAAATTATATAAACCAGCCATAGCTGACAAGAGGTCTAGATTGATATTGCTGCCATCAGCAAGAATTACAGCTAAACCACAAGGAAGAAAATAAATGGCATTAAAAGCAATCAGTCAATGCAAAACCAAATAAAGAAACCATATTGCTCTCATGCTGCCAAATATAGCCTGTCAAGCACAGAAAGTTCTCACGCAGGGGTCCGTGCTGAAACTAGCTGTGATTCCTACAACACCGAGATCCAGGAGGGATGGGGAAGATCATCCCTGTCTTTCGCAGTTGCCAGAACAAAAAATTAAACCAGGAGGAGTAAGGGATGTCCGAATATTGGGGTTTATCCAATTTCCCCATTTCTGAAATTTGAAGATAGTATTCTGGTGGCATGCTATTCAGCTTTCTCTCTTCTCTGTAGCTGAAGAGAGATTTTCAAAGCAGAAGTGACTCTTCAGTATTGGTTTTCACTGGTAATTTAGCGTTCTGCATCTCTTTAGTTACACAAAATCAACATACCGATATAAAATTAAGTTCACGTTCCTATTTTATTCTTGTCATTCTGCATTGAATATTTGGAAATAAGCATTCAGGAGTTAAAGCCAACTGTTATTTAGCAGTTGTGTGACTGCCTAGGAGAGAGATTTCTTGATTTACTTCTCCCAAACAACTATGCCAGTCAATGATCCCAAGAAAAAGTCTCTGTAGGGAACAATCTGAATGAGCGGATCCACCTTACAGAATATCCCACATCTTGAGTTCGTGTCAGAGAGAAGCAGTTCCTCTCCCAAAATGCCTAATACCATGCTCTGGCACTGCTGTTTCTTCAAAATGTTTGTGTGATTGTTGCCTACTTTTGATCTGAGTGACAGAATATTTTTCAGTGAATCTGTTGTAGTAAACTTCAGTACTCCCTTGTTTGTCTTTAAAATGTGGAATCTTGAACACACACACACACACACACACACTTTCCAATAAGATCTTTCAAAATAAGGTGTTTTGGTTTTGTTTGGGGGATTTTTTTTTTAATCCCAACAAGGAATAAAATAGGCAACAGATTTTCAGTAGGTTTTATCAAAGTAGGAATGAAAGGCTAGAGAACTATCTGTAAAATATCATAATTCATTTCTGAGATAACTACAAAAAAGATTGCCAGACATTCAGATAATTTCAGATTCCCCAAACACATACAAATGGTTGTCTCTAAGCTACTGCACTTTGAATTTCAGGGAAAACTGCCTCTGTTTGCCCCCAGTTGCTGCTCTGCTCACAGAATGTATCAGATATCAGATTTTATATGTCGCTATTTAATAAAATTACACAGACAGTCCAATCCAGCAAAGTTTTGCACTTAATGTCCATTTAAGGTATTCAGCGCTTCACACAAAGCGATCAGGTGCACGTGAGATGATTCCTTCAGCCAAAACAGTTCCTGTAATTTGAAAAATGTACAGAGATGAAAAAAATTTCACTTCTCAGCCAAGAGAAGACCACTATGTCACCAGTCATATCAGTCCCTGTGGCAACAGAGAACAAATAAAGGTAGACTTACCTCTCTCATCCCTATGGCAATACCACCAATGTTTGGTGGGTGGTAAGTGGCTAAATTCACTAATGGTTACAAAATCCGTTGCGATCCTCAACTGGAAAGCTCTGTGTAACTGTCAAATACTGTATTATTTGCTTTGGCAACAATACTTCTATTTTTAATCTGGCAGTGAATAATTGGCAATTGCCAGCCAAAGACAGACAGCCAAAAATAACAATCACCAATGAGAAAACAAAACTAGGGCAGAAGAACTAATTATTTAATCACAGTAATTATTTTTATTTAATAGATCAAATATTTAAATAAAGTATATGATGGAAAAGAGACAAACCTGAAAGCATCCATGATATGAGCTTTGCTCGTAGTAACAAAATAGTTGCGAGGAATTACAAGTATTCTACTTTATTTGCTGAGCTACAATTAAATTTATTTCTCCATTCATGTTTACCATCCCTTTGCACTCTGGTGCACACTCTCTAAAAAAGGTTGGGCAACCGCACACAACAGAGGATGCACACCTCCTCCCCCAGCCCAGATTCTGAGTTTCATTTAGGCTGATGAAACATTCAGTCACTTCACTTTGTCTTTAGTCGTCGTGAATTTATGTTTAAATCATTTGTTTGTCATCTAATTTAGCTTTTATGAGGAATCATTTTTAAAACTGAAATAATTCATTTGGACCTTGAATCACTATGAAAGATTACCACTGTTAAGAAAAAAAAAGTTCAAAAGATAGACTAGTTTAGAACTGTCTGCTTAAGATTATAAAGAAATCAAATCAGTTACATTCTCTCCTCAGACTGAACCTGCACCACGTTTCACAATAACTTCCTAAGAAGGTTTTATTTAATCAAGAACAAGTTCCATGGAGCCCCAAAGGTCACAGTTTAGAAGGATTACCTGACCTAGACTTTGTATAAAGCAGATGGCTCTGCTTTATGGCAATTAGTAAGCAGGAACTGTGGTATCTGGTTATATCTTCTGATTCTCTGTTTATATGAAGTTATGTGAAACTGGAACCTCTTTGAAAGTCAAGCTGTGTGGAAACCATTTAAGACTACTTCATTTCTAATTACAGGCTTGATAAAGCCATTTTCATGCAAGAGTGCGATCAATGCAGAGACTGTCGAACTTCTGAACACCCATCCATCGGTAAGTGGTCTGACTCTTTCAAAGGCTATCACTAAGATAACCTTGACATGAGGAATGGGAATTTCACTGTAAAGAAAACGTAAACCTTAGCTCCAAAGTTTAAGTTAATCTGAGCGTTCATCTGGGCTCGTCTTCAATGCAGCTTCATAGTGGCAGCAGTGGTTCTTAACTGGTTTCTTTAAAGTTGGATGTTCATTACCAAAAACAGAGATTGAAAACATTACATTTGTACTGCCTTACATTTCCCATTCATCCACAAACACATACGTTTCCCATCGCTTCTCAGGAGCGTACAACCGTCTTCGGCTGACGATGCAAGCATGTCCTTAACTAAACCGTCAGCACTCTAAACACTGTATCTTCTGCTCCTCATTTCTCTGCTTCTCATAGTATGCTACGCTTTGATGAACTTTACGAATCAATAAGACAGTAATACCACTGCTGTGCACAGTGGGAAGTCTTCCTTGCAACAGAAAAATACATCTCTGTTTTCTTATCACAAATCTTAGCTCTTCCTTTCAGAAGAAAACAGAAGACAAAAAGCATCAACTGCGGTTTAGCGAGAGTTACGTATCGAGTAAGCGGGAGGCTTCAGAAATCCAAATTGCCTTTACTCACAGGTCTAGAACATTATGTAGGATTTGGATCTTTTCAAGCAATCAGTTATGTTTCAAAAATCGAAAGACAAAAATATTTTAGAACTCAATCACTGTTTTAAGATATATTCTTGTATCATTGTATGCTTTGAAATGGATTTCAGGAAATAAGATGTAATGCAGATGATAAATTGACTTTTGTAAAAAAATCACATACACATCTAAAAAACCCATGAAACTTATGTTTTATGTTTGAAAAATATTATGGGAAAAAGCAGTTCTACACCTGCAGAATTGCTATTGTCATGCAAGAAAACTATTTAGATGATTGCATCCCAGTGGCATCTGAAAAAAAAATCGAAGAAAATATACTAAAAATTCAACCCTAAAAATGTTTTCACTGGACTAGCATTGTCCAGTATGGTGAGGAGTTTGTACAGCCATAGACAAAGTGGTCTCCTGGCTTAAGGACAGAGATGTGGTAACTAAAAATTTTGTGGCTGAGAACTGTTTTCACTACTGGTGCAACAGAACTGCTGACATCCCTCTGCCAATTGTGTGATTGACCCCAAACTCAGAGAATTTGCACTAAAAGAACCAGACAAATTGCACTTTACAAACAACTGGAGATTAAGATTCTTATTGCCTCTTGGGTTCAGTTTCTGTTACCCTTACAGACATGCAGAAATGTTTTCTTGTTCATGTAGTTTCGCTCATTTTGCTATTATGAGATCACTGGGAGCAGCAGTCGTCAGTGGGAAAACTTTCTCTGCAAAAGTGACAAGGAGCTCTCTGTCATGCTTGTGAGACAAGCCCAGCACCAAGTTCACCCCTCCCAATAGCATTATCAAATGCTGACAGGTAATGTAACCATGAAATAGAGTGTCCTGAATAGATGGTTTTATGATGCACTGTAAGAAAAGCATCAACATAAAGAAGATAAGATGAGCAGAAAAGGTCCAGGACAATTTGGGACGCACATAGAATGTAATCATTTCTACACTGTAATCAATAAAATATATTCCTAACAAATATTAAAGACAGAAGACAGCTTAGAAGCGTGCTGATAGAATAAAGAAAGATGAATGCAGTAACTGTGCAGTCAGATCACAATCCATGTAATCAGGATGACTAAAATGGCTGGTGCTAATTATGACTTTCACCCAAGTTTCTTGCAAAGTATATTAAAGTTCCAAAGTAAACCTAGAAATTTACTTCTGACTTTCCTGTATGTCCAAGTGTTTTTATTTCCACATCGTCATAGAAGACTTGGAGGTACAGACACAAGTGAAATTGGTTGAGTTACTCTAGTTTAGCAAGTTATCATCTGTAGCTGAGTCACAGCAGTGACTCACAGGCTCTTAACACACACCCTTTGCAAAGAAAAACAGCTTCTGAGAGTACATTTGATGATCATTTAATCTAACATGGCCGGTTTAACAGCTGAGAGCTGGTAAAGAGCATGTCTGCAGAGGAATTATTTGGACCAACCTGTTGGTACTACCTTGTTAAAACAAAGTTAAGCACTTTCCACCTGTGACCAAAAGTGGTGTCAACGTGAATCCTGCTTAGTTTTCTTCCAAATCAGCTGATCTCATTTATAATTGGATGGGTTAGATTATTGATTGATCATCCATTCCACATCAGCAAATCATTCAGAGTAGTTTCTCCTGTATTAGTACATGCAAGCTTTCCTCACATCCTGCATGTAATGGATTCTATCACTTTCTGCTGGCTTAAGAAGCTCTCTTCAATTACCCTGAACAGGAGGAAGGTGAGATTTCCTTTGCACAATGTGCAGAAATCAAGGTGAAAAAACCCCTCCCTCTATCACAATATTCAAAAAAAACCAGTGTCACTATTAAATAGGACATCAAAATATAGTCCTCTGATCCAAGCATAGAACCAGACTGTGGGGGAAAACTAAGTTGTGGGATGAAAGAAAGAGAGACAAAAGGACATAATGGCTGGTTAGTCTGGAGGAATGAAGGCGGCTGTGATACTGCCCTGATGCCAGGCTTAAACATCTGCAGTTCATCACCCCCGTATACAAAAATACACACGTGCACTCTTTCCCATCACTTTACTCAGCCTGACACTTGCCTACGCTTTGTAACGTCTTGAGCTCTTTAAAGAAAGGAGACCCTGTCAGATCATGAAAAGTGCCCGAAGACGAAAACAGTGCTTTTATGAGACCTATATGGGAGTCAGCCCTCTGACTGCACATCCAGTACCACTCGTAGGTACCCTCCAGGACTTCACATTCTTATCATCCGTGCCTTCTACAACGCAGAGTATAAACGCTGACTCTATGAAATATGTGTCTGCCAGCAGTTGAACACATGTGCTATTTCTTCCTCTCTGAGCACTCCCACCGCAGTCCTGTTGTTCTGAGTCAGCAGTGCTGGTTGTACGATAACGACACTCAGGTGCTTAAGTGCTTACAGGCTCAGGAACAAATTTGGAAAGAGACTAAACAACTTTGATAAGGGATTTAAAAAAGGGGGAGGTTAAAACTGAAACTGCAATCAAGGCAATTGTGAGCTGAATACTTTCCTTCTCCCAAGACTGCTTTGCTGGGTGTTGGAGACAAGGCACATGGATTACTTGGGCAACAGGTAAGTTAACAACAGATGTACTAGCAACTTGGCAAACAACTTTGGGGAAGGTCATGCTGCTGAAACTCAAACCATCTCGACTGAAGAAGGGACGAAAATGACAACATACTCAAAAACTGAGAGAATAATAAAAGCCAAAAGACAATTTCTGAAGTGTGCTGAAGGCTATATTTAAGTCTACCTCACTGAAACAAACAAAATACACATCCTTAAATCTAAAATTAAATCTTAGAGTGAGGACACAGATCAAGATGCTCAGCTGCTGAAAATGTGACTTCAGTCAACTTCAGTGACACTTCCATGACCTACAGCAGGTCAGGATCTTGCCTTTACACCTCAAAGTAAGCAAATCTGGTCAGAAGATAATTTATAAAAACCAACCAAGATTAAGTCTATTTCAAGAATAAGTTTTCGTTTCTAAAAAGGACAGATACTTATTTATAGGATGCTGTTAAGAAATAGAATCTTTCAAACCATATTTGAAATTTTCTTCACCAGGCTTGTGATAGAGTCTAGTAAGAAAAGAAACTCCCTTTCTGCTGGCACAAGTCTTTCTCCGTGTAATTAAAAGCAAACAATCCAAAATCCTTGACATAGTTTCAGTAATTCTTCATTCTGGGTTACTGAATCAAGTTAATAACTTTAAACTATTTCACTTAGACATGTTAAAACACATATTGTATTATTTTACAAAGAATAGTTAATCTAAATCCTAAGATTTACACTGTTTAAAGCAAAACGTTCCTTAGTTTCAGCCTTCCGATGCAGGATCAGGATACGCACAACTAATATGTAAAACTAAGTGATAGCTTGCTCATAGTTTGTATTTTTTCCAAGCTATTTTCATCTTCTCCTGAGCCACATTTTTATTGGGTGAAATTAATGGACCCCAAAATGAACCCATCCCAGTTAGTAACATATACTTCATGGCAATTTCAGAAATACGTAAGAAACTATTAACTTCCCAGCATGCTTTATGCAAAAATGTAAGGTTTTACCTTTTCTGTTTCAGTTTGACATTCTAGCTCAGTATCCTTCTTTTACCTTAGCTGTTTTGTTATTGGTAGGAACTACGCACTGAGACTTCTGCACATACAGAATTCCTCCTCTGTGCTCCTGAACTGATGCTAAATAAGATGTGACATCAAGCTTACACAGTTTCTCTTTCCACGTTGAATGCAAATGCACTCAAAGTCAAACAAGCTTCCAGGGAAATGTCAGCCAAAACTCTCTTTACTGAGACTTCAGGCACCTCTCTTCATGCCTAAACTGTGGATGCTAGCAGGTCAGGAAGCAAGTCATTTTTCAAACAATGCTATGACCATTAGCCAGCCACTCTCAATATATCCCCAAGTGCTGCCTCCATAAGTACTCTCTTTGACACTTAAAGATGGTCCAAATCATTCTGATGAACATTAGGGAATTCATCTGTCAAAATACACGGCAACTGAATCAACATCAGTCTGTTATCTATGATAGAAAAAGTTAAAACCACCTCTATAAATAAATCTTAGAAGAGTAGGAAAGACTACAAAACAGAGAAGGGAAATGTTGGACATAAAAATGAACTACTTTCCCAAGCCTTAAACCAGACAGATTTAACTGTGATTGTCCAATTAACACAGTTTATTTTTGTTATTCATTTTCATGCACTTCCGGGCTCTGGCAATGATCATCAAGCCAAGTGCCAAAATACCTTGAAAAGATTGTATATACTTCTTGATTAGGAACAAGACCTAAAAGAAAGATCTCAGAGAAGCTTCCTCTCTTGAGATTTTTCTACCTAGTTCTGTAATTCCATAAAAAGATTTTTCTGCAGTGTAAAAATTCAACACGGCACAAGAATTTTACCCAATTTAGATAAGATTTAGAAGATTTTCCAAGTCTTTTGGTCCTTCTCCTAACCAAAGTTAATTGTTCTGAGTTTCCTCAAGTATCCATGCAACAGAAATGTAATAGTAGCATTTCATGCTTTGCAAAAACAAATACAATCAGGCTTTTACAGACAATTCATGGTAAATGAACAGAAAGCGAGGATGAGAGCCAATAAAACAAATTAACTGTAAATTAAAGAAAATATTAATTGAAAGCTGCTACAATATCCCAGATGGGTTTTGTGTCATTAAAAATTTAAACAGCAAAGTGCTAGTTAGCATGAGTGTAAGGAGGGGTGAATGAGAAGTGATCCAGAGAAAAAGCCTCAAAATCACCTAAACTTCTTCCAATATGAGTTTTCTTTAACTATCTCTTATGATAAACCAAATTTCTGTAGACTTAATATATCTGACAGAACATAGCCTGAGGCGATCCAAGAGCAGACTGCGGAAGGCAAGAGTTGCGAGTCTATCCACACAAACACATTTTTAAAAGGCAAACAATATTTTCCACGATTCAATGAACCTATTCATTTTGGTGAGATGGAGAGTGATCACTGATAGAACGAGATACAGCCAGTTACCTCTCCTGCACATACCAGCTCTGCACTCTAGGAGTGAGACTTGTGCTGTTAGGTGTCTCCACAGTAAGGATGCTTCCCCAAATTGTCTAGATTGAAAAGTAAAAAGGAATCAAATTCCTCCTTGGTCTTTGGGCAATTTCACAACTGTGCACCTAATGTTCACGTGCTGGTTATCATCTGTCTGATGCTAAAACAGAGTCTTCCCAGGAGTAAATCAGTGCTGTATTAGGAACTGTACAAAATTTAAGAAATACTTACACACAGAGTCAGCCTATAATGTACAAAAAAAAAAGGGGGAAAAGAGAAATGATGTAAAATGCCCATTAGCACAGCATGCTTCCTCAGCACTGCTATTGCTTTGCCTCGGGCTTATTTCAAGCAAAACATCTTTAGCAGAGAGAGAGTGGAAAAAACTGCAAGGGCATCATTGATCTGACAACACTCCTGCTACTTGCTTAAGTTTCTTTCCACTCCATCAGCAGAATCTGTACCTGTTCTCCTTCATGGCTTTTACCCTTTGTCTTTCTAAATCCAGGCTCCCTCGTTCTCTGCCTACAGCGCTAACAGCAGTCACACAAGCCAGCCGTGAGGATGACAGGGATGCAGGCTCACAAACACTGATGGATGATGCACTTCCTAAGAAAGCAGAAGCAAGTAATAAAGATGACCTTAAGACATGATTTATGTGCGTTTGGCAATTCAGACACACACTAATACCGCAGACCAGCTAGAGACAGAGGCAGGAAGATTGGATGTTGATGATCTACTGGGAAAAGTCTTGCTCAAAACGAAGAACTGGTTAGTCAGCTCAGGACAGAGAGAGTAGAATAAGTGCAGCATCAAAACTAAATGAAGAAATACATTTCATTTTATTTCATGCTTGTTGAAACTAAAAGTAATTTTAAATGCTTTCAACTACCACGGAAAAAAATTTAATAAATAAAAGCAAAAATAACTCAGGGTCAAAAAATACTACTTCTGAGGAATTTTTTTGAGGCAAGAAACTTTGGAAACATGGGATTAAAACAATAACATGACTTTGACCTCATCAAAAAAGATAGAAGAGGCCAAAGTCTTTGTCTTTCCTCCACAAAGGGAGGAGGAACCTGAACTTGGAGCTCACACAGATACAGGTAAATTCTTCAAAAATTCAGGTAAGGAAACAATGAGTTATCATCTGGCACTCCTTGGTTTGGAGATGGTATCTATAGGCCTGTTCTCCTGTTTGTTTTTCTAAGCAAAACCATTTAAGAATTTTATAAAGAGCTTCAGCTGCTTTAAACCTTAAGGGTTTTTTTGAGAAACCAAAGCCAGGGAAAACACGTCACCTTTTTACATCAGAATTACCACCAATGAACTCTGGGAAAGTGCTGGAACAAATTTTCCAATTTATTTATTCCCATTCTGAATATACTTGTTTGTTCACTTTCCATGGCCATTGCAGCAAAGAACGTTTCCCAGCAGCAATGGAATTAGGAAGACTAATCAATACTGGACAATACCTGCAAATATCTTAACCTGCTATTTGTCAAAAATAAGACTTCTGCCCAAGAGCTGGCTCCTGAAATGTTACCTTGGTGCTGTCTGGAAGGAGACAGATGAAACTTCAAGTACCTTAAGTAATTCATGGAAAAGGAGGTTGTGTCAGACACAGCTGAATTACACGTGTAGTGTGGTACTGCTGTAGTGTGCTGCTCTGCATGGCTTCTACAATGCCCCTGACTGCAGCATTTGCACCAATTTCACCTTTTCAAGCCCTCCACTTCAAACACTTGTCATTATATGGCTTACTTTGTGACTTAAGTTCTTAACTCTTCCTTGAAAAATAAGTAAAAAGGACACCTTCTTCTTTTAAAGAATTGTCCTTCACAGTGGATTCTTGTCTGATGTTCAACAGAGCAAGTGAGGATTACAGAATCATTCAGTGGTCTGACTGGGAACACTGTCAAAAGGCATCACGATAGTTAATGTGGTCATCTGACACAGGAGGGTGCTGAAAACATCTCCAACAGCCTCAAATCAGCACTTAATGCTGCTGTTAAAGATTACAAACTCAGCAGAGAAACTGGTTTTAGTGCACGTAACATTTCAACCTCACATGATCTTACATATCTATACCTCTAACTCTGATCGTTTCGTCAATCTTTGCAAATCATGAAAGCTGGAGAATACCTAAGCCTTTAATTCTCCCTTTTAGAATGAAAAAAATAAATTGAACTAGCCTGTATTTTCACATCATAAATGATATTTACAGAGATGTCAAATGTTAAAACCATGAGGTTGCTTGTTTGTTTTGTTTTTATTTTTACACTGGCAATCTAAGACTATCAAACCTGGAAAACAACAATGTCCAATCCCACACTTCAACATATTGTACAAAAATATATTTAGGGACATGAGAAAGCAGTCATGGAATTGTATTTACCAACACTATTTATTTTTTGCTTATTTATAGTATGTTCTTTGCTCTTTTCCTCCTGTCAAACTCACTCATCTCTTTTTTTCGTTTGGCTCATATCTCCGACAGGAATTATGATATAAAATTTTTGCTTTAGCAGTTAAGAGGTCACAGAGGACTCCTTTGTTGTGTTTTTGTAAGAAAAATTATAAAAAAAAAAAAAGAAAAAAAAAGAAGAAACAATCCGTTAAAGGAATGAAGTTACTTCAGCCACTGCAAAGATACAACTCCTCATCTTCCCCAGCAACAAACGAACTTGAATGGTAGCTTTATCTAGTCCTCTTTGGATACAGTAAGAGATATTTAGAGCACCCAGGAAGCCAGAATATAGTATCCACGGCAAGACCATCTACATAAAAATGGCTCTGCTCACCATTCCAACTGCTTCAAAAACACGACCAGATACTGCAAAGGCTTGTGCAGAATTCTCAGTGCAAGAACTCCATTCAGTGTCCAGCAGACAAGGCTCTACGCACTTCAACAGCAGGAAAACGTCCCGTGGACACCTTCCACATGTGCATGGCAAACAAAAGTCTGATGCCTTTATATGGAAAGACAAAACGATCTACACATTGGATTTGCTTTTATATGACTCTTGGTTTACTGTGTGGTCCAATATGAAATCCTTATTGCTGTGCAAGAACTGTTTTCTGATCTCTCTCCAGAAAGAAACCCAGAGAAACATTTTCATGGCTAGAACGAATTACCAAAAGATTCCATCATGCCTTAATTTATGCACATATGTAAGACAAAGGATTACTTAAATCAACTCTTTCGTTCATCTAAATTTTATTGTGCCCAAGCAGAAATGGCATTTTTCCTATCTAAAAGTAGTCTCACACAAACAGCTTAGTTTTGACTTAGTTGAAAAAATACAATCCATTTTTACTGTGTTTAGATATGACACACATGCCTAATCATGGTTGCTTGCTTTTAATTTTTCAGTGCAAGAGCATTCAGCATTTCTCTGTGCTCAGCTGCATATGATCCAGCCAAAGCTACTCAATCACAGCTCCTGATGTGGTCCTTTATCCCAAGGCAGTGGTTTCTTATTTAGTTACACTGAGTGCTATCCCAAATAATGTATATTTATGTCTGTATTTTACCTTCATTTCTTCTTCCTTCATAGCAATTTTTACAGGTATAATCCCTTGCCTTTAGGTGGAGTTACTCCAGGGTTTTATTCTGACATAGTCAGAGGACAATAAGACCTATTGTCTTTACAACCAGCTGAAAGACTGTGTTAAAACCCCCCAGGACCTGTTAAAGTACAGTACATGCATGACTTCTTTTGGAGGAAGCATTGTGTTTTGAAGGAAGCATTGTATTTTGAAGGAAGCCGTGTAATAGTACCTCATGAGAGCAGTTCTTATTAATTGCATGTTTTGTATGGCTTGGATTTATTGAAGTGCTGAATTTATTGCCAGTTGCCACCATATGTAGTCTATAATTTGTGAAACACAAGACTACATGCACGTCACAAAGATATTCCGTCTGATCATTTGCAAATTTAACAAATTTAGGACAAAGAGATGCTACCTAATCAGGACCAGCAAGCTGGCCACTAGCAGCACTAGTATAGACAAGCAAATAATAGAAGCATAGGCATGTCTATGTCTGAAAGCAGTAATATTGGTCAAAAAGATTTAGTAAGGCTTTTCAACTATTTTGCACCCTCCATTCTTTTATATTTCTGAACATAGTCTGGGTGTTCTGCTTGGACAGACGAAGCCCTCCTTAACAAAGCAGCTGTCGCCAGAAATGAGAGGGACAACTCTAAGGAGCCGTTCAGGGACAGCACTACCAATGGCTCGCATCGCCGCTCTAAGACTTTCAGACAAAATGGCAGGAAATAAACACTTGTGTTGTAATTCAGAAAACACTTCAAAGAGCAGATGGGTATTGTAGGGGTGATGGGGTAATGTTTCGTCCACAGCACATTCACAGGTAGCATTAATGCTAGGAAACTCCTCATTAATATAGAAGATACTCATAACATTGACAGGCTGCAGGCTGGTGGAACAGTGGTCCAGGTTGCCCAGGGAGGTGGTGGATGCCCCATCCCTGGAAACATTCCAGGCCAGGTTGGCTGGGACTCTGAGCAACCTGATCTGGTTGGAGATGGCCCTGCTCATTGCAGGGGGGTTGGACTGGATGGGCTTTAAAGGTCCCTTCCAACCCAAACCATTCCATGATTCTATTACCTCAACTGTCTGAAGAATACAAAATAAAGGACAGATTATTTTCATAACGACACAAGGGATTACAACATACGCACAAACAGCTGACATACGGCCCTGATGAAGGGCCTCTAACAACAGTAGTTACACAACAGTGTCAGAAAAGATGAAATAGAAGGAAATAGTTTTGTATCACAGACTGCACACATCTGTGTAGCTTCCCTTAACATTTCCAAATGAGCAACTTTCAACTTTTCTTCCGGAATAGTCATTTTATTTCTTTGTTCAATATGTGGCCTACTGGTGTGAACCAAAAGCCAGTCATTTTCCTTCCCTTTCAGTTGAAAATGGTTTCATTTGTTTTTATAAAGCTCCCCTAATATTCATTCTATTAGCTATCATCTAAGAATCATTGCTAGATCTAAGTCAGCCTACCCCCCAGGCCTTGCCAATATCAAATGTAACTGAAACGACTGAAATTCAACTAATAGAATTTGATCTGTTCTAATTAGTTTAACTTTTTTTTTCTTGCATTTGCAGTATTTTTTTTGTTATAGTGCTGGGTTCTTCAAGGACTTCAGCACTAGAAGCAACATTTCACAGCAGGAGGTGTAAAAAACAAAGTGAATTAACTCTTCCCGTTCATGATAAAAGAGCTTTTTCCGCTACTCCCTGTTATAGAAGTCTTAACAAAAGAGCTCTTATTATAGGACAATGAAGGAAAATGTAAATGAAATGTAGTACTTCAGGATTTTCAGAGCATTTGTGAGATCATGTAACCATTTCTGGCACCTGTATTTCTGACAGCATTTCTCCGAACTGTACTTCACCACTGTTTAGACAAAGTCACCTAATACAGCGCCTGTGTAATGCCGTTCAGTAGGTTAAAAGCTTTTCTATTAGCTTACATGACTCAGCTATGAGGTTCCTGAGAGCTTTCATGACCTAGCAGTGACCTTGCATTTCTTACAGGAGCTACAGGTTACAATCTGAGAAATATTATTGCACCCTGCATTCTGGCCTCATTTCGAATTTTTTTTTTTGCAGAGACAATGAGGTCTGTGCACAGACTGTCCATTAACATCATCAATAGCACAAAATTTTTCCTAAAATAAAATTGGGGAAAAGTGTTTTCAGGCCTTCTCAGTCCCCCAAAATCAAAACACCGCAAACATAACCAACAACAAATTAAATTAACAATATTTATGGTGAACAATTTTTAAAAATAATACTTTTTTTTTTTTAAACTTACTGCAAATAGGTTAAATTTCTATTAATCCTGGAGAGCCCTTTGAACTGCTTGTTGACACTAGTGCCATTGCAAGAGCCAGGGAAAAGACACTGGGAATCCTTAGTGGGAGTGAACAATAACGCACGGCATTATGAACTCACACTTTTACACCACGCAGCACTAAACTGAAAAATGCCTTTGCTTTACTAGGAGGTACATGAAGCATTTCTATATGAGCAGTAAATACTTTGCACACATTTTCTAGATATATTTACGGTATAAGTCCACAAGCACATATATTTCTTGGTGAGCTTGCAAAATTATAAAACAAAAAGCATCTTTCTTTGGAGGAAAAATGCATTTGCTTTCTAGTAAGCAAAAATACATATGCTGATCTATTCGTACCTTTAGAAAAAAAAAAGTTATACCAAATACGCTTTATCTATGTCTAGAGGGAAATGAAAAGAGGTAGAAAAGTCTAGATTGCTCTGAACAAGGGTCTGTTTGATCTGCATGTAATGGGAGTACTTTACAAGCTTCACACCACTAGTTCATGCTGATGGACAGGAAGCTTAGACTTTGAGTTGGACCTGGAGGAATTTAGTTCACTAAATGCATCCCCTTGCCTCAGAGATGAAAGCCACTTCCTATAATCCATGATCCCTCTATGGCTTTCCTGCACTGCTGTTAGCCATCTCAATATTTTTGTGTGTCAGCAAAGCAAATTTGCATCTACGGTACAGGCTGGAAGAAAACTGTTAAACTCTTCTAATTAAAAAAATAAAAAGCACAACATTGGAACACGTAGGTGTACATTAAAATTCACCTACCTAGTTGTGGAATACTCTATTGGTGGGATTGTCTATCACAATGCATTGCTGAACTGACTCTAACAGAGTGGTGCTTCGGTTGCTCTTGCTGAAATGTTTTAGTGGAGATGTTAAGAATAAGTGAATTCTCACTGAATTTCAGGAGTTCCAATAGTGTTTCTATATACCTGTGTTCTCCATAAATGTCACAAAAAGTATTGCCAATAAAACAGTATTTCTGAAACACTTTCAAAACAGTAATATTTTTCACATGACTCAGATAAATGTCATTCCAGATTCTGCAAACTCATATATATTTTATTATTCTTGCATATTCAGGAGTCAAAAAGTAAAGTTGTAAAAAGTTAATTAAATACATGACATTTGTTACTCATCACCACCTCACTGAAGTTCTGCCTTTAGTGAAGGCAGAGGATAAAGTTCTACAGTAAAATGGAGAGGGACATCAGTCTCCAGGAAAACAATCCAGAGATGTAACAGAATTGTATGACAAGAGGAGTGTTTCATTGATATACGTCCCTCTCTGGGCTGGGTTTATGGGCCGAGATCGCATTGTTTAGATAACCATGCCCAGCAGTCGTCTTCCAAGCCCTCCTCACACCGACCCTGACCTGCAGCTCAAAAGCACATCTCCAGAAACTGGATGTTCAAGGCACTAACTTACACATCATCTTTGTTATCCATAAGGTCAGAAGTCAATTTCTTTAATTTGAGAGCAACTAGTATGTTATGGTGACTAATACATAGTAAAGCTCTCTCAACTAAAATGTGTAGTGGAGAAGTAGAGATACGCCAAATAAAACAGGTAACAGCAGCACCAGCCAGGACTAAGGCTGCTGGACTACCACGTTACTTCTTCCACCTAAGAATGAGTAGGCAGACGGACAAAAACATTCCACTACAGTACACAAAGTCTTACACATTCAAAAAAATCGGTCATCTTGATCCAGTTCAAGGATCCTTTCCTGCCTTCCCTCCTCCTCATTGTTTTTCAAAATCCAAGAATTCTTTCACAAATTCCTTTTTCACAAGTATTCACGTGAATGCATTCCTCAAAAACACAACTATTCATATGCCAAGAGAAGGAAACAAGTTTTTGAAACTATATTAAGTTTTCACATGTCCCTTTACAGCATTTATCACGTAACCCTTTTTATTCCTATTTTAAATGGCTCAACAGGGGAACAGAATCATGTCTCAGCTGGCCAATCACACTATAAATAATGGAACAAACAGGCTTCATATATTTTAACATCTTTATATATACCACAGGCGGTTTAGGTTTTTTTCTTTTAAAAACAAACACTTTCCTCTTTTGAGAAACTTCATAGCTCATCCCAAATTGTCCTACTAAACTCTAAAAAACTTCTGTTCAGGGAGTAGTTTCAAAAATGAGCCACCCGACCCACATTAAAAGTGGACAAATAATGTAATTCTTTACAAGCAGAGTTGCTAAATTCACAATACAGAACTACAGAATTTAGTTTTATTGGCAAAAATGCTACCCAGCCCAAATTTTAACTAATTCTTCCTAGCATCTGCGGATGACCAAGATCAGACCTTTTAAAGAGGAGATTTCTCTTCATTTTCTCATGTAGCAGAAAAGGCAGAAGTTTTGAAGGTTCTTTACATACAGGTAACGTGGTATTCAAAACAACAAATATATGCATTCATTTAGGATTTGTATTATCACATATTCCCTTACTTTGTCCAATTTTCAGATAATTCAGTCCTCCTACATCCTCAGGCAAGGGCTTTTAATTTAGGTTTTTAACTCCAGAAATCCTCAGTGTATTCCCCATTGGACTTAAGATAACAGGTACCACTATACAAAATATAAAAAACGGAGCTATCTGCAGAATTTGGGAGATCAGTCTCACAAAAATTAATCAGAAACAACATCCATATCTTCTTCTGAACTTTGAAATTTTTTTATTTCAAATCATGCTCAGTTTAATTAATTCTGCAACTGTCTGCCCAGGTACCTGGCTAGAGCTATGCTACGTGCACTGCTATAATGCCAGCCAAGGAAAAATGTTCTTCAAATTTACATTAGAACAGAATATTCTTAACTTTTTTTTCTGTTCCACTTCCATGGACATCACCTAGAACATATCCAAACTGAGGCGATTATTTTCCCCCGACCTCCCAATAAGAATTGATGAGGAAATTGAACACACAATGTAACGCCAAAAAGAAAACCTGAGATATCTATTCCGGTGCTTGCATTTGGAATTAGGATTGTAGGTCCCAAGAGAAGTTCCCTTTCAGCACAACAAGCTATGATGTAATATAGATGTATAGACATCGCCCTGAGACTTTTGTCGCAGATCCCCTGGGAAAAGGTATCAAACTTGCCTGACTTTTTCTGTTTTGCTGGATTACCTAATGATAAAGAATTTAGTGTAGAACGATTCAATTTAAGCATTCAGGATGCTGATGAAGCTAAGTCAAACAAGCTACACAAACACAAGAGTCATTTTATTTAACTCTCACCCAGCCCGGAGCATATCCCAGTGGTTTATGAAGTCTCAGTTATTTATTGATCACGAAGAAAAACCAAATAGACAGAATTTTACGTCTTATAAAACTTAAATATTAGGCTCCTAAATTGTGTGGGTCCAAGGCACTCTAAGTACATTTCAGGGGAAAAGCCATTTGCCAAATTCAGCCACTCTATACACAGAGGTTTTAGGTCAGTGCAATCAGCTGAAGAAAATAGACTTTTAATGGCATGTCTCAAAGCCCTGGGGGCTTCCAACAATGCTAAAAAAATACATATAGAACACACACAAAAATTCCCTTCACTGTTAGGCTCTGACTTCAACAAAATAAAGCTAACACTAAAAACTCCCTTTGTAATTTCCTATTACAATAAATTCTCTAACCAGCCACAAGTATTGAAAGCGCCCCAGCAACTATGTCATACGATGAATTCAGCACACATGGAAATAATACCAGATAACAGATACTACAGGGGCAGAGTATTTCTCTTTAGATGTTGTTGCTTTGCCGCAAACAGTCTGTGAAAGTATAATGAAGGATAATCTCTGGAAGGTATTATTTTAGTGGAAGACTATCATCTACAAGGGTTAAGTTGACATACAAAAATATAGGTATGGTCCAGCTTTCTCAGCTTTGAACATCTTCACAATTCAAGTAACTCGTAAGCCAAGTGAGTATCAGCTTGCTCTAGCTGGCTGGGTGGCCCCATCAGACCAACGCCAAGCACGTTACCAGGGCATCACTCTACTGCAGAATCACAGGTCACAGAAGCTCAGAGTTGCACTAACAATTTACTTGGTAGATCTGTTTGAGATTGGCTGACATACTTTACTGATGTAATTGCAGTTTATTTCTAGAACACATATCAGTTGTTATTAGATTTTACTAATTAAAAAGAAAAAAGCATCATGATCGTTACCCTTAAAAAGTCAATGCAAAAAAAAATATTAATTTCCTGCACATCTTGCATGTATGCTTTGGGTCTTCAGCTTGGGTAAGCTGTCAAGAGTTACTGACCTCAGACCTACACTAACTTACGCTCGTTGAAAACCTGGCTCACCAAATAACATCTAAAAAGGCTGTGAAAAATCACAGAATGAGATTCATGGTTTTTACTCTGGAACATAGAAAGGCTATATTTCCAAAAGCAGTAGCCTCCAGCTTCAAATACATTAACTGGAAAATTCCTGGCTGCACAATTCTGGTAACTCTATACATCTGGAACATCATCACTTCTCTGGTTTGGGTATATGATGTATGCACTTGATTATGTAATTTTGGCAGATTGCTGTATTTTCAAAAAGTAGAAAACATACCAAGATACTCTGTGCAGTAACTGCAGTAATAAAATAAATAAGAATCGCAAGGAAAGAAGTGTTGAAAAAAGCCACAGATAAGAGGCTGGCAAAAAAACACAGCACCTCCCAGTAAAAGACACAAAGAACTCCATCACTTATTTAGTTTATCCAAATGATTGAGAGATTGCAATCACAGCAGAGAAAATCCTGGCCTTAGGAGTTCTTTAATCTAATAGGAAGGCACAACAGGGAAACAAATGGCTGGAAGCAGAAGCCAGACAAATTCCATATTTAGGACACAAATTATTAGCAGAAGAAACTACCAAGAGATCCTCCACTGTTTCATGTCCTCCCTGAAAGACATCCATGACTGGATGCCCTTTTTGGAGGTATATTTCAGCCAAAATTTACACTGTAGATCTTAAGTGGATAAATCAACCAGTGCACAGCACGTAAGACAGCATATCTGATGATCAAAGTCTTTGTAGGATCTTAAGGAAAAAAAAAAAAAATCTTAAAAATCATCATCAGAGTCATCAACTCTTCCTATTTATCACCCAAAGTGCCTTCATTCCTTAACACAATGCTTACTAAACCACTGACAATAACCGGAAGAGAGCATTCATTTGGAAGAACGACTCAAACTATGCTGCATTCCAAAATGAAACTTGTTCTGCAGTGTTATGCCCCGAAACATCCATCTTATTTATCTTAATAAAACATCCATCTCTATTTATCTTGCAGGTCTGATTATTAATGTCTGATCTGGATGAATTTAAAGGAAAGAGGTTACAAACTAGGTTAACCATGATAAGGCCTATCAATCTTTGGACTTCACAGTAACGTAAGCGTTGCAAAAAATAATCTTGTTAAGAAATAAAACATGCCCCCTCTATGCCCTTGCACTTCCCTTGGTTTCTTTAAACACAGGGGAGCCTTGGTGTCATGTTTTACCTTGACTTCCCTCCTCCACAGGCTGTTACGGCTCTCGCTGTTGGGGATTTCTTGGCAACGGGCTCGGGGGGGGGCGGGGGGGGGGGCTGGAGGAGGATGATAAAGTTTGCATTTGCCACTGTCTAAAGCTGTAAATTAAGATGAAGTGGATATTATGTAATAGCCACCTCTACTTCCTCACTGTTTTGAATTAAACGAGATGAAGGCATCTCTCACATCAGGGCAGCCTATGTCACCAGCCTTCCACTGAAAACTGAGCACATGCAGGTGAGGTTGGAGGAGGGGAAGAAGAGAGAAGTTGTGTAGAGGGGATGAAGGCTCATCTGCTATCATATCCCTTCCAGTTGGAAAGAAAGGAAGAATTCCAGAAGTTTGCCAGTGACAAAGTGCACAGATCTGCAGGTCAGCGCTACCTGGACAACACGGCAAATTCTGTTAGTAAACCAGTTTAACTGGCTACACTAAACAACCACAAACAAATAGTTGTCCTGAAAAACAAAACCAAACAACCACACAACCAAAAAAACTCCCCATACCAACAGATACTGCCAGACACACTCTAGCTGTTAATAATAGGACATTATGAAATAGGGATTGGGGATTAACTGCAAAAAAAAATGGTTATGGATTTTGCTGCATTTTCACTTTATCATAGTAATTTTGAGAGTGATAGTCAAAATTGGATGAGAAGAGGATGGAGAGTTACTCAGCTTTTCATGTACCAGAACCTCGTTGTCAAGGAAAAGCTTTACAAATATCAATCTCTTGATTTCTACAGTCTTGAATAATATTACCTGGTTTTTTTTAATAACTACTCATTTATCCTTTGACTTCATAGTGTATGTGGAATATTTTAGAAGATTCTTTAAGATAATCTGAGTGCCTGGTTGTAGATCAGGGCAGGCAGAAATAAAACAACAGAGAGCAAGAAGAGAGGAAGCTATTTTTGTTCAGTCTAAGCTGGACCACACAATAGTGCACAAGGTATGTGCACACGTAATCCTTGGCTCAGTTTTTCTCATAAGGCGGCTGCAGCTCTTACCCTTGCTGTTTTGATCCCAATTACATGACCTATGGCATATAGGAACTTTCCTTTTTTTCCTAATAAGTAAAAGGCAATAAGGTGAAACTAATCAATGAAACCATAAAGCCATATGGTATTGTGGTCCTGGACGGTAAGTTTATACTCGGAGAATCTGCAAATTAGCTGTGAAAATAAAAAACATTTAAAAATAGATCAAGCGAGGAGATAAAAGCCTTGGAACACATTGTAAAAATTACAGATTCCCTCGCCCATTAAAGTGAACTAAAAGCAAATGACAATGTGACTAACAACTTTATCAAATTCAGTAAAAAGTTCGTTTCTTTTTTTATCCAAATGAGGGTTTGTGATCATAAGCACCCTACAATGTCATATGTTATCTAGAAAGCCGTACTGTGCCACCAGTAGATAAACATCATCAGGAGTCCAGTTTCCATCTCAGGGGAAACTTCTGGAACTATCTTTGGTTCATGGCAGGGTCAGGTCACTTGAAGTTTTCACTGACCTGAACCTGATCCAAACCAAAGGATTGAAATTCCTGACCCGCTCACCCCAAAGAGCAACTATAATGAAAAACTGAGACGGAATCATAGGGTATAGGAAGCACATGCCTGAACAACAGTATCTGCAGGAGACAACCTCAGGAGAACACCTGCCTTTCCTTATCAGGAGATCCTCCATATTTACCATTATACTGATGTGAAGAAGTGAGTCTTGTAGTTGGAAAGCTATCCTGCTAATTTTGTTGAGTTAGTCTAATAAAAGTATGTGAAATGTAACTGCATTTTCAGGACTTTCCTGGTAATTTGTTTGAAAAACCTCACTGCCTTAACATTTCTCCTTGAAATCAGTTCTTAAAGCAGCCTGAAAGCATGTACAACAGCAGCACTATTATTTTTTATTTAAAAAAAAATTTTTAAAAAAACCTAAATCGCTGACCACTTCTAGCTCTCCATAACGTATGAAGTGACTAAGGTAGTCCTGCAATTTGGCATCCTGGCTGCTTTAACAGCTCTATACTGTCAGTAAGGAGCTGACTGCAATGCAACTTTCATCTCCCACAGACTCAAACTAGACACCACAACAAAATGGGTGAAGATTATTTGGTTACCAAAAACCACAGATGACTCCAGCTGCAACAACACTCATGCACCGAGAAACAATTCTGTCATAGTGTCAGACTGAAGAGGACTCAAGTAGTGCTTGTGGATAACACTTCTGGGGTTTTATTCTCAAAATAGGAGACCACTAGATGTTATATTTATAAATACTTTACACTATATAGAAAATCAAAGTGCTACAGAATTCATCTCTGCTGATAGCCTGTGGCATATCTCCACTCCTGTAGCAACATGCACCAATTAACAGAGCAAGAAAATTTCTAAAGTAGTCAAGAAAGTGCCTATGTGGCAAAATACGACGCTGTACAGAGATAGCTTGGTAACTCCGACTAAACAAGCAATATTTTGTGTACGGCCAAAAAGCAAGCAATTAAGCACTGGACAAACCAAACCACCTCAGCCAAAAAAAATACTGTGCTACTTTTCGGGAAACAGCACGTAGCACACCATCCTGAGCCTGATGTACAACAACTGGCTGATCCTCATCACAAAAACTCTGCTCGGAAATAAAAATACTGTCCTCCTCTCTACAGCTTCAAGGTGTCTCCTCACTTCATCAGGACTGAGTTTCAGCCATCTAAGGATTCCCCTGCTGCACAATTTCTGCTACACACTAGATAAATCATGAATAACGCAAGCCGTTGGCATTGCTGAACTGAATGAAAAACTGTAAAATTTACTAAGACGCATTTACTTATATAAAACATAAATGTATGAAATACACAAAATAGAAAATGTAACTTTATGCAAAATACAGTATTTAATGTTAAATTTTTTTTCCCCTCTTTTTTTAAGAGTATTCATCCCATGACACAAAGCAGGGACGGCAGGTAGTAGCCGTTCCCAGGAGGCTTATTTACACAGTTGCTTGTCAATAGCATGGAGAACCCTTATTAACTTATAAATACAACTTCAATTGTGCAACAGGAAGAGATATCACCCTGCGTTGACAATATTGCTTAAAACTTCTCCTCCTTTGCTTTTATCAATCCTTTATGATGCAATCTCCAGTTAAATTCGAGCTTTTGTATATGGCTCCCCTTTCAGTTTAGCAGTTTATTCGTGTGTTTTCATTAATTGGCTATATTTAAGCTTCTTATTCCCAAGAATCCTCCTAGTAACTGATTAGAATTGGCTTTCAAGTAGCTTTAGGATGTGTATTTATGACTCTATGCTCATTAGACTTGTTTTCTTAGGTCTGCCTCGCACCAGGAACAGTGAAGTAAAACCTCCACAATGGCTGGCACTAATAAATCGGTCTCCTTTCTTTGCTGACAATTTTGCATAGTTTTCCTTAGCGGAGGTTCAAAAATGTATTTGTAGCTGTAATATTTTTTGCTTATTGCAAAGGCATATGAGCAGCCTAAAATTTGACATGGCTATTTAACATACACTACACATGTCAGTATAAAACAATGCATAAAACTCCTTCACTCATTAGATAATATTAAAATACTTTTACTGACTCTCCAACATACGCAGTCCTCAAAAGTTCATCATTGTATGATGGATCTGACTTCTACTTTCATTTCCAGCAGCAGGTCAGTATTAATTTACTCATTGTTTCATCCATCATTCACAACCAGAACCATATTATTACTCATTAAGTGAATTCATTCTGGGATTTATTCAACAGAAAGTCTTAAGAAGAGCCCATCTACCTATAGTGCATATCATTTATTGGGAATGGTATACATTTTCAGACTTGGAGTCAGACAAATAGTAGCTCAAAAATGTTACTATGTCAAGCACTGTGCAGACTATATTTATTTTCATGGCATTCTCATCCTGGAACCTTCAAACACCAACTTCATTAAACCCCTGAAAATTCAAATACGTACCCATACCTTCCTTGTCATTTTTTATTTTTCTTTGAAGCTGTACAGAAAATAGCATGAGATTACAATGTACTTTCCTCACAGCCTTTGTGCAGAGTACTTTGCAAAATGGTCTTTACAGAATATTGCATGAGGTGCTTGCAACCTGCAGGCCTGAGATGGCTCATGCTGAGGATCACCAAGAACAACAGCTGAATAGGCTTCCTCACATAAGTGGAAAATAGCTAAACCCAGTCTTCATTATCAAACTGAAAATAATTTAAGGGACAAGTGGGCAAAAGTTGTTTCCATTTGTCGCGGTTTAGCCCCACTCAGCAGCTAAAATACCATGCAGTCACACACTCACTGCCTCCCTCCCCACTGAGATAGAGAGAAGAATTGAGAAAGAAAGAAAGGCCAAACTCATGGGTTGGGATAAAAACGGTTTAACAGAACAGGAAAAGAAGGGAAAACACAGATGAAAAACAAAAATAGTAACAAAAAATTTTTAAGCGCTTACTTTACAGTACAACAGCTCAGGGTGGATCCTGATGCCCAGGTCCCTCCAGAGCAGCCAAACCTGCCCCTCAGCACCCTCCTCACTTATATACTGAGACGGTGTCCCACGGGGTGGAACAGCCCCTGGGCCAATTTGGGTAACCGGTCCCAGCTGGTGGGCAATCAGTAACCTGTCCCAGCTGTGTCCCCAGCCACACGGGCCTCCAGCTCCTCTCGCAGCTCAGGTGTAAGTTATCTCCATCCCAGCCAGAACCAGTACACTAGTGAAGGCTGGACAAACAAATTTCACTAAAGAAGTGATTTTACAAGAGGACAGTAAGTGTCTTCCAAAGAAACGCAGCAGTGTGAGTTTCAGCGTGGTGTCCCAAGTGGGGTGCGATGCCAAACAAAGCAATGAAGGAAGAAGGCTGAACAGGGAGTGAGCAAAAATTTAAGACAAAGATTCAGACAAGACAGAGGTACACAGAATTATAATAGAGCACGAACACAAGAGTCAATAAAGAAATTTGAAAGTGACAGATGAGTAAGATAAAATGGCCAGTTTGAGCTGGTATTTTGAAAGCTTTGGAAGCCACAACTCAGTGATGACTGAGCAAGACCTACATTTTAGACTACAGAAGCAGAGACAGCACCACAGGGTGAAGAACAACACCTGCTAAGAATACTGGGAAAAAATTATTTTTCCTCTGCTACGGAGAAAAACTCAGCAGAATTTTCCTCTGTCTAGTTAGAGTAGATTTTGGAAGAAGAAGAAAAATTTGATAACAGGGTATCAAGGCTTGGCCATTGAAAGGAAAAGGACATTCTTAACTATAACAGAGGAGAAAGGAATGGAACATAGATGGGAAAATAAAGCTCTGATAGTAACCATTTTTTCCCTTTTAATAGTTAGGAAGTAATTAGCAGAACTGTAAACTCAAGAACATCAAGAGATTAAAGCTTTGCAGGAAGGGTAAAATAATTTGGGTTCTTATCGTGGCTCTGACCTTAACTCATCCTGTGCTTTAATTCTACCTCTGAACAGTATTACAGCAGCAGAACTGTGCTGAGGTTTGTGTCATTAACACTTGTGAAAGCCTTCAGGCTCCTCAGGAGAAGGAGATAAAAAAATTTAAATGGAAAAAAGCCACACAAGTATTTAGAGACTATAGAAGGGGAAGGATCCAGCCAATCTAATAAAGTATTTTTGAAAGAAAAAAGTAAAAATTAAAATATCTTGCCAGTGTTTATTGTTATTTCTTGCCATCAACTTCTATTGACATAGATTTGTAGCACACTATTTTGGGAAATAGTTCTCAAGACTATCTCTGCTTTTTCTGGCAAATAAATTTAGAGAGCTTGCATTTACTGTAATAATCAGGAAAACAGTGACTGACTTCATAAAACAAAGCGTTAATTTCATCCAGGTTTAATAACAGCTCAAAAAACATAAAAAAGAGGCAGAAAAAATAACTGCTGTCAGTTTAAATTCTTGTTGCAGCTGATATAACTGCTAGGTATGGTTCTCAATGAAAGAATATCAGTTGAATGAAAATGCTCCCTGAATTAAAATTATTACAGGAAAATGCGTATCTATAGAATTGAACTCCCTTATCATTAAGATGATGAATGGCAAGCTGAACAGCAAAATTAAGTACATTTATTTGGCTAGTTAGTTTTGTGGACATATGATAAATTCTGCTTGTCCTCTCTGGGAAACACTGCCAATATTTTAAGTTCCAGTTTCTTTCTGCCAGGACATCTCCTGCTTTATAAAACGTGACTGCAGTTATTAAAAAAACATCTGCAATGATCTCTTCAGACTTCATCTCCTGAATTCACTGACTTGACTGGCTGCAGACTGTAATGTTCTTAACAGTAGTTAAATAAACATTGTTTTAAAATACTCCTCTAGCAAGACTGGACTGATCTTTAGCAGCGAAGAAAAATGATCTCTAAATTCAAGAATAAGTTTTGACGCTAGTTAATTATTATGCTGCTTTTTTATATGCTAAGCACTAAAAAGCTTAGTGTAAAATATTTTTACCTTCTAGATCTTAAGCCTTGGAATTTACCACAGATAGGTAATAACATTGTTGCGGAGCATGCAGATATTAAAATCCTGATGAGAACACTGATTTAGCTCCTTTATTTCTAATTATTAGTAATTAAGATCACATGAGAAATACGTACTTGTGACCCTTCTTGAAGCAGAAGGAGTCAGATTCAAGATGTAATTAGAAGCTTCGCATTTCAGGATAAAATCCATGAGTATTAATTATTTAAATGTTTATTTGCAATACATCAAGATGCCGTAAGAACTGCACAAGCAAATCAGTCAATCACTGTATTGTAGACTTTTCGTTCCTTTTCAAGAATTAAAACTCCTTTGTACCAAAACACTTTTGCTTTGGCACCCAGCTTCACACCATTTACCTAACCTGCAGTTCACGTACACTGGAAGGGCTTCTCTTATGCCACACATGAATAAGACCTTAAAGTAAATGCTTTACTGTGGTTTTCAATATATATTTCATTGTTTTGACATTTATATTAAGCATATTGAAAGGATGCACTTTATACACACAAGTGAAATCATTATAAGAAGACGAGAAAAAAAAGTAACTTTGAACTTCAAGGATCATCTCGTATCTTTGTTCACAACATTCTTTCATTTGCTAAGGTTTATCCTGCCTTCTTTCCCTCTATAGTTACTATATTAATGTGATTCCATCCTTTTTTACAAACAGTAAACATAACTCCTCTTTCCCCCAAAAACCTGGCAAACAAGCTGCCAGCTACCACCATCCCAGTAAGCAAATGCACCGAGTTTTTCCACCCCAGAACTTTCTCTCGAGCAGTTCAGCACATCACTAATTGAAAGTAAATAAAGGTTTTAATGATTCGAGCCTACATAAATCTTATTTCTGAGTCAAAATCTAGAAGTCTCTTAAGGATAAAAACCACTTGCATAAAATCACTGCAGCAGAGCACAATCAATCCTTCCATCTCCATTTGTTTGCTTTAGCACTTTACAAGGTTCCCTCAATTCTCAGATCCAGATCAATCGTTTGTTAGAGAAAGAAATGAACAGGCTTGGGTACCTGGCCAGAATACTGATAAGAAAGCGTGTCAGCTCATTTTAGCTGAGGACAAGAGCTAACTAAGAAAGAAGATTTTTTTCCTGTTCTTATCCTTGGTAGAAGACTTGATAAAACCTACCACCAAGGTAAACAAGAGGAAAGAGAAGAAAAAAGATGTTTCCTAGCAACTCATTTATGCTTCTTACGTGGCTTTTATTGAATATTTCAGCTTTACTTTTTGAAGTGATTCGTTCTACTGTCATATATAGTGACAGCATATTCTTCTTACTATCTATCCTCAGCTTTAGTGGTTGAATATTTATTCAAAACTACACCACTGCAAACCTATCACTTTAAATGCCTTAACTGACCAGGTCAAGGAATGTGCGAGAGATGTACAGGTTTATTACAAGCAGATGAAGCAAAGTACAGTAAAAACCATCTAAAGCCAGAGAAACTTACTCAGGCAATAATAGCTTTTAGTGCTGAGACTAAAGGATGAGCACATTATAGGTTACAAGAGCTGTGAATAAGCACAGGTCTTTCATTGCTAGAGTAAGGGAAGAAAATGTTATTCCCACGATTAAACTTCTTGATTGCTTTCATTTACATACATTTATGTGCCAATGACCTCTCACTTTGACACCTGCACCCAGTAACACCCCAGCGCCCTCAGTAATCCCCTAGCATTCCCAAAACACTGCTCCCAGACATGTTTACAGATCAGCTACAAAAAACTGCAAAAGCAAACAACAGTGCAGTACAGTTAGGAGCCTGGTGATGAGGTCAAATAGTATCAGACTGCTACCGTGTGAAAGGAGCTTCTACTCTGTAGCTGATAACAGGAATTACCCAGGGAATGGTGCAATACCACCGAAAGTCACTGAAATCACATCCAGGGACAACATTTAAACCAAGATTTTACTGGTGTTACTTTACTCTTTTTGGCACACATTGCTAGCTCGATGCCTTATCCCTATTTGCTCCTTTCCACTACAATCTATTTCCCTAGCCAAAGGGCAACAGTATTACTTTGGCTTTCCACTGGAATTTAACAATGGTCTCTCCTGACTTTCCCACTGAAGAAGTAGGAGAGCTACATTGAAGTTGCAGTGGAGCACTGATTGAAACGCACTAATTGTCTTCCATATGACAAAGACAAGTCATGTGCATTTGTTCTATTTTCAGACATGCCAAATTACTGACTGCAATTCTACCTGAAGAAACCAGAATGACATTATGAAATATGACTTCTATCACTTATCAAATTCCCCCAGGTCCTGGTTTCCCAGCAAATGTTCTTTTTCTGATCATAGGAGATTCCAGTTGAATCTTCCCTGAACCAATAATCAAAGAAACCAGGCAGCTTCATGGGGTATCACACAGAGACATGTTCCTTGCCTACTTCTGCCAACTTACTTTCTCCTTTCTCTACAGTGATGAAGGCTAATAACATGCTGCTCTTCCAGAGCTCTATCTCTGCTCCACATCTCTGTAAAGCAACACCTGTGCTTGACATAAGTCAACTTCTTAGCATCCATGAGGAAGAGTCCAGGTAAAATTTTGCCCTGTAATGCAGACATGCAGAGTAAATTTCAAATGGCTGACATTGCTGTATAGCACTTAATTAATTGGTATTCATCATTAGGTAGCCTAATGTTTCACTCTACATAATAGGGTCTTCTTAGGAGTATTACTAACTGCATTCAGCTTCATTTTCCATCAGGATACATCACCTGCAGGAATAAAACAAAAGCAAACTGAAAAGGACTTGGGCTGTCCCAAGTTGTACCTGACTCTTTACAAATGTGTGACAACCAGAGAGGGAACTGGCCCTCAGGCTCTGGGACCTAAGCGTGAATGATACGCAGCTGCAAGAGCCTTCCACCTCTCCGAGTCCCTGGTGCTGACAGTAATACCTCCTGGTCTGTGTTACAGGCACAAGTAGATTTACTTGACACAGGTGGGCTGAATTTATGTATCTCATGTAAAAAAAAAAAAAAACATAAAAACCATCAAACATCCCCTCCTGCCAATAAGACACAGTCTCTAAGTCATCACAGCATTCCTTGGGAGTTAAAGTCTCTGCCCCTTTGAATTTAAGACTAAATGGAACATTTTCCAAATCCCTGTTCATCACAACTACAACTTGGTACATAACACACATTTACAGAATTCCTACAAACGTGTGCGTTTGGTTATTCATAGCTTTTTTTCTGCTTCCTCAAATTGCAAGCACACAGAACCCAAACTCCTGTTTAGAAAGCAAACACATTAATCCAATACACTACAAGTGCTGTTAGCAGTTATTAAATAAAATAAAATTTAAAAAAGGCAAAATCCAACAAGGCGTGGATGAGAAAGTGATACGGAAAGATTTCCAAAATCACTGAAATTTTGATGGTGGGGTAAGAGGAGAGAGATTGTATTGACAGAACATATTAGAGAGCACACAGATACAGCACATATGTATGTATAAACACACACAAATATGAAGGATTTATCTGTGATACCCCTGTATTCATAGGTTTACATTTTAGCTGGTTCACAAGAAAATTCTGGCCCTCACTGAGTAATGCAACTGGATCAATATATTTTGCATTTGGAGAGTTCTTCAGTAGAGGAAGCTAGCATCTACATACGCTGGTGTTTTTCAGAAATGTCTTCAGTGCATCGTAGCCTCTGTAGCACTTCTTGTCCAAAAAGACTGTTTCTTTGTCAAAATGAAAATCAGTGGATCTTTATACCAGTTGATGTCAGGTGAATGCCAAGACTTTGGATTTTTTACCTTTTTTTAAGTGGACATATAGGCTTAAAAACTTTTACAAGCTCTGAATTCTCAGGCTCTCAAAAATGCTGTTTTATCACAAATGTCACTGACTATGTTTTCTGAAGGCCACAGACCCAACACCAAGAGGAGGCTAAGTTTCCATCACTGGATTTTTTCAGCCAGGTCTATAAGCAGTGCATATATCCAGCTTTACTGGATATTACCAGAGCAAGCCAGTTCTTTCTCCAAGGCTGCAGGTAATAATGTGGAACTACCTATAAATCAACAAAACAAGCTTTAAGAAATATAAAGCAAACAAATTGATGCATTATGTCCATGGTGATGTTATTGGTTCAAGTAATATCCATTTAACAGGCTCCTTATTTCTCATGGTTTACTAAGTATTCAAGCACTTCTACATTCAGTGTATCACAACTAGGGCCGCTACACAGCCCTTTCCTTTTTGTTTTCTTTCTTTTTTTTGACAAGATTGCTTTTTCTACAGAGACTTATAAAATTAATGAGGAAGAAAACAAAAACAGTAGAGCAAGCAAATCAGACAATATGAACGAGTCAAACATATTCAGTGTATTCCTCTCTTACTGTCAAACTAATTCATTAAAAATCTGGCAGCTGACTTCCACAGCCAAATTATCATGAAGAAAAAAGCCATTATCCTGGTAATGGACATTAATTGATAGGATAGCTAATTTAGCGGAAATTATTGGCCTGTAAAGGTGTGCAGAGAAGAAAGATAAAAGCTTAACCTAACTGAAGAGTGAAGCAGTGTTGGTTTTTTCCTAATCTTCCTACTTTGAGAGAGTGTGCACATTTGCCTATTCAGGAATGATCATTTTTGCTTGTAACTTACATTCTAAAAATAAAGACAAAGCTTAAAAGCATCAGCAAAGGTCAGACTCCAAGGAACTTAGGAACCCAAATCTTTCCTTAGTCTTCACTCCCACTTTCCCTTCCTTTTCTCTCTCCTTCTGTCAGGAGCCAATTTCCGCGCTCCACAGTAATGAGAGCTCTGCTAATTGTACTCCAGCACCCGCCTGTTCAGCATTGCTGCCCCTTGATCAGTGTCCCCCGCCGCTCCCTGAGCAATTAGCCAGTCTGCTAATTTCGCTTTCCTCTGCGTAAAGTGTTTTATGGAGGAGAAATACTGGCTCTCCCAACACAAGATGCGGCAGCTTTGCTATATCCCATCCCAGCATCACCACCTGCTCCCCCAGTGCTGTGCGACTCAGCGTGAATGGATATTAAGAGCCGGCGTAAAGCGCTGCCAAAGCAATTTGGACCAAACCCAGTTTTCAGGCCTTAACGTTTCCTGCAAATCTGTCCTCTCCCTGAAAATTTGAAAGTCCAGAACCACCTAGGTTCCCCATTTCTCCCATTGGACTCAAGTTCTTGATACCCTGGCCTGTTAACAGAAAACAGGGACGTAACTGCAATTGAGTATTCTTCCCTCTATCACTGCCTGGAAGACACTTTCTCCAACAAGACAGACATCAAAAACAAAGCATAGTACCACTGTGGAAGACCACATTTTTCACTCCGCTCTGCAGCATTCAGACATGGGACACTGGACTGTTTACCCCATACATTAAAACCCAGGCTCACCCAAAACCTCTTCTGTTCTGCAGGATTCTTTTTCTCCTTCATTCTTTAAATTACAAACCTGCAGCATTTTCCGCAGCCTCTGCTTTGGTGGTGTCTTAAATCAGCTACAGAGGAATCAGACCACCCCTCCTTTCGTCATTTTTTATTGCTCACTTCAAGGAATATACACTTAAGTGGCAGAAGCGTTTCCTTATAACCTGGAAATCCACAGACAGCCCCGTAATTGGAAATTACAGCTTAGAAAACAGCTCTAGGACCCACAACTGTCAGGTCTTGGTGTGGAAAAATTAGCTCGTGAACACACTGCTATATTGAACCAGTAACACCAACGGCAGCAACTGCCAACAGCACTGCTTCCAGTTCCAACTCCAAACCGACAGGAACTGCTGCCTTTCCTTTAACCTGTTTATTGACCCGAGATGGACTGACTGACTTTTCCATGTGTTCCACTTAAATTCTTTGAGCTAATCCCAGTGTCTTGGATAATCAAGGATTTAACTGAAAGTCATACATTCCAGTTCATGTTCTGAAAATAGCAATAGTGCATCATAACAGCCATCAGTGCTGCACGTTCTGCATACGCCTACCTCCTTCCTTTTTCTCCATCTATTGCATACAAACACAAAGGCTCCACAAAAGCACAGGGAAAAAAAAAACACATAAATATTTTGCCATTAATTAAATCAGACAATGGGAAACCAATGGAGGAAAAAAAAACCCAACATAATATAGCAAGGACTGAAAGAATTAAGTAACCTACCTAAAAAAAAAAAGAGATGCCATCAAGTTGCCACAGTCTGTCAGCTCCATTGCGGTAACATACTACACACGCACTCTTTCAACAATGGCCTGGGCTCATACATCTTCTCTTAGAACGGACAGAGCACACAGTCAGTTACGGCAGCTCAGCTAACAAACTCTTTTTTTTTTTAAGAAAACCCAACAACAATACATTTCCAATGTAGTTTTGGATAATAGGTATAATTTACCAAGTTTTTTTACAAGATAGCCACATGACATTTGGGGTGATTTTCTGATTCTTATCATGACTGCTTTATAACATAAATCCAGTTTGAAATTTTGTATCTCTCCAAGACCCACAAACTACACAAGTTAAATGAACAATACAGTTTTAAGACAGTAGAAATTCATGCTGTGGGTTTTACAAGTCATCCTTGTCCGAGTTCTCACATAGCAGAAGCCACATCTAGAAAAGTCTGAACAAGACCTCACAAAACTTCAAACTCCTTCAAACCATGTTTTTCAGCTGATGCCACTGTATTTTGCAAGAAAGTGATTCAAAGTGCCCAGGCAAAGACATGAGCACACATCACCTCAGGCAAGAGCAGCTGTTCAGCATTTCAGCCACACTGCTGATTTCTATTTAAAAATTCTGACAGCAAAGGGGTTTGTTTTACATTTATTTAATCAATCAATAGTGGTCATTCAGATGCAGAAGCTGTAGAACAGTAGTCATAAATAGTTAGAAGTGTAACCGCACTTCATTATCAGGTCTCAACGGACTTCTCGATGCTACTTGAATGAGTAAATGTATTTTCCGAAGTATCCTGGTAACCAGCAGCTCCAAACTGTATTCTTTAATTTGAGAAAAGCTTTTTCCACTATAGGAAATGTTTCACATTGGAAGAAGGTAATGAATTAAAAAATAGATTCTACCATACTGTTCAGAGAAAAGCACAGCAGGGTCTTACATGTTTATAGCATTTTAAAGTATGTATTCCATTATGACAGAAAACTGCACACTTACAATATCTCACTCATGTTGAGAGACTGTCATCTTCACCCTGAAAGCACTGTCTGGGATTATGAAATGTATTCAGTAGATTTAATACAGCTACACACATATAGTGATACATTCTGGGGAATTAGGAACAACTCTGGAAAATTATATCTGAAATGGCCTAAAACTTTCCACACATAGTGGGGTTTTTATACTTCCTTCCAACTCAGATAAAAAACAGTTAAATTTTTTTAATCATCATGTGGTATTTTATTTAATAAATTGATGTAAACACCAAATTAAATTCCTTGCCAATGAATTAAATTGAAACAAATGAAAATGCTTTTGATGAAGAAAAGTTGGATAAGTAGTGGAGGAGAAATATCCACACTGAACGAATTAAAAGCAAGCAACAGATTTCGGTAGGCTATTAAAGATTTAATTAATTGTCAACTCAAAAAGTGTACGATACTAAAACCATCTGCAATACTGAGAAAAATTAAGAGAAGGAAAACTGTAAAAGTCTGTAACATTTTTATTAAAAACAAATCCCTCCCATATACTTCAGATTAAAGATGTACAACTAAATTAATGCTCCACAGCATCTCCATCTGTGCCAGTGGTCCTGATACAAGTGTTACGGGTCTCACCTGACTTCCTGCATGAAGAAAAAAATCCCAACTGAAAAATAAAAGAGACTGAGGTAAATCTTGAGTGCTGCAGATTTAATTCAGATAGGAATTTGACTTTGCGTGCCTAGGCAAAGTCATTAACAGAGGTCTCATTTTGGAAGTAGTTGGTTTAGAACTGGTTTGCCCAGTACCAAATCCACTGTCCCTTCATGTCAGGCCATAGAAGGGGAGTTGCAGGCTAGAAGAAGGCTTCTAGATCACACTGACTGCTGATATGATGGGCAGGAGGGGTCTTTAAAAGGATGAGGTGCTCCTAAAAACACAGTTCCCTAATACTTGCTAACTGTAGGCATTAATCAAAAAACTTGATTAGACAAAAATACCATTACTGTAATGTTAAGGGTGACAGAAAATTAAAACAAAAAGAAGCAGTCCTTCAAATAATTTATATTTTGAGTTTTGGAGGTTTTCTTACTAGATTTCTCCACTGGTGGTTTGGTGCCTATGGTGGCTGGCTATAGTAGTGGCTATAGTAGCAACCTAAGGTGGCTATGGTAGCTGCCTACAGTGGCTGACTGTCGCAGTTCCGTCCCGATCGGGACCAGACTACGCAGTCTCTCTCTTGATGGCCCCAGTTGTCCAACATAGGGCTCAAACCCATGACCCTGAGATTGAGGGTCTCATGCTCTAGCGACTGAGCTATAGAGGCTGTAGTGGCTGGCTATACTGGCTATAACGTCTGGCTATAGTGCCTATAGTTGCTGGCTATAGTGGCTGCAGTGGCTGGCTATATTGGCTATAGTGAATGGTTATAGTTGCTATAGTGGCTACAGTGGCTGGCTACAGTGGCTATAGTGCCCATAGTGGCTAGCTAAAGTGGCTATAGTGGCTGCCTATAGTGGCTATAGTGCCTATGGTGGCTGGCTATAGTGGCTGCAACAGCTGCCTATAGTGATAGTGGCTGCCTATAGTGGCTGGCTATAGTGCCTACAGTGGCTGGCCATAGTGGCTAGCTATAGTGGCTATAGTGGCTATATGGGCTAGCTACAATGACTATAGTGGCTGGCTATAGTGGCTATAGTTGCTGGCTATACCGCTTGTAGTGCCTATAGTGGCTGGCTATAGTGGCTAGAGTGGCTGGCTATAGTGGCGAAGGGAAGAGGGCACAGCCAGAAGAAAGGGGTGCGCTGCTGAAGGTGTCTTTCTGGCTCCTCGTATGAGCTGTCAGCTAGAGTATGCTCCCAGTAGCTGATTCTCAATGCTTGAGATGTGTGGAAGAAAAAAAAAATAATAATATCAGGATAGGGCAAGGTCAAGTAAGACTTCTAAGCTATGCACACACCCCTGAGATGCTCACCAGAGTGATCAGGTATCCCAGCCCTCTGCCTAAACCGTCCAAGTGCCCACAGAGGGGAACCAAGAAGCCATCATTTAACTTCTGCATATGTACAAATTCTTCCTAATGTCTGTCTCTGTTGAACATAGTAGATTAGCCCTCTATTTCATACAGAGGAAAGTGCTCATAAATCAAACAAAAGTTATGTTTTGTTCTTTCCAATGTCCTCTGAAGAGGGGAAAAACTACTTCCTTCAGTAGCTCTCGGAAATGACCTGTAATAGTTGTGACCTGCTACGAAGGTAATCTGTTCAAAAAACCACTACATTTAGCACGATCTGACTTTGGGCAGTTGGCCTTAGCTGCCCGCAGTTCATGGATAATTCCTCCTGTGCTTACAGGCTTTGTAACCCGTAACTACACAGCTGATCTTTAATCCTCACTTCTGCCTTCCACCTACCCTACACCAGTAAAAACAACAGCCTGGAAAAGAGCTGGCTTTTTTTTTTTTTTTCAGATGAAAAATGGCCTAAATAATGATTTTGTTCTCAGCATTTTATTTCAGGAGAGAGAACTCAAAAAAAACCCAAACCCCTTTTATAATTAGCACATCGGGAGTACGGGCACAGGAGGAAACCAATGGTAATACTGGGAAATTCCCGTTCCAGATTCTCAAAACTCATCTCCTACGTTACAAGTGATTCAGCTACTGTAAATGAGCTATTTCACCACCTAGGCTGTATTTCTCTGGCAGGTTCCTGTACCCATTGAAAAATATGCAGATTATTAACTCTTCTTTGAATAAAATACCCTGGAATGGAAATTCATCCCTTCATTTATGTACAACAGAAACATGTTCAAAGGGAAACACCACCTGTTCCTAGCAGATGGTAAATTAGCATTGAAAAGGATCACCTGTACTGGATACCCGATTTTCTAGTTGTACCATCAGGAGGTAATTCAGCAATGGAAGTCACAATGAAGCCCTATCTGCTTTAGCACTTGCTTCTTCTCCAGGAGCATGCCTGCAGCGCGTGCTGCTGAGCGTCCATTCTCTTACGCTGGTGCCCATTCATCAAACGTACAAGAAGTGTGCCAAGCCTGCATCATGGCAAAATGGACTTGGACGTCGGCCATTGCATTTACTTTTATTAATGACCCTTGCTAAGGAACTTCAGTGCATGATATACTAACCCACTTCAGGATTTCTTTATAAATATAGTTATTATTCGCCCCACCTTTTTTT
>JAAGAY010136505.1:0-41854 GCA_011801015.1 Ardeotis arabs | reverse complement strand
CTCAAACCTCGAGCCGTTTTTTCTTCTATTATCTCCCCCTGTTCTCTCGGAGGGTGGGGGGAGTGAGAGAGAGACTGCATAGTCTGGTCCCGATCCGGGCTGAACTACGACACACCCTCTTCCATGCTTTCTGGTAACTTTTAATCTACAGGCTAATTCTGACAAAAGTTGGAAGACAGAAATTTAAAGGATCGATCACTTCCTAAAATATATATTTAATCAGCAGCTAAGGTGGTGGGGCGAAGAGGCAAAAGACACTTCCACAGGCATTCAGACTTCATTAGTTCTGTTTTTCATGGAATAACTCCGTTTTTCTAACGAGAGTTGTGAAGGAAACAGCTGTACATTAGACATTTCCTTTCTTTATCTTTCCTCTTTTGCTTAGCATAAAATGTCAGCAAAATGAAAGTAATCTTTAACAGTATTTGCAGTCCTCCCCTTGGGTTTTGTTGTGCTTAGGGTCTACCTTTGTTGATACTGCAAATAGTACTGTAGCTTTTAGAATTTTGCTTTAGAATAATTGCATGAATAGAGATAAGTAAAAGAGACATCATTTTTCCAATTGCTTAGGATTGATTTGATAGTGATTTTCAATTGCCGTGGTAAAAGGCTGTTAATCTTTTAATGTTTTGGACCGTATGTGTAAAATTTATCAGCGAGTTGTTGATGCTTGTGTTGTATGGTTAAGTTCCAGTCAGATGCTAGCTGTTGCTGCAGCTCTGGTAAGACACAAAACTTTAATACAATTGTGTTTATTTTAGTGTGTTGCTTTGAGAACCATTATTTGCCAGCACTGCGTGTAGGGCTTTCCTCGCTGCCTTTTGATTTAGACTGTAATTGTCCCAGGAAAGGTGCCGTATCATAGTTTGTCTGCAGAGTACTGGGCACGTCCACAGCGCTAGACAAATAATATGTACAAATGCTAGCAGCACAGATGTTGCTATGTTCACTTAATGCCACGTAGAATACAGTAAGAAAAGTGTTGTCTGATACACAGTACTGTCCCTGGCAACTGCTAAAAATAATATTCCTGTGATTAACTCTTAAGATGAGATATGTTGGACAGAGAAGTATACCTTGCCATTATTTACCACATAAACTGTAGAGCAAGATGTTCACTCTCTCCACCAGTACTCGGAATAAAGCTGACCAAGAATGCTCAGTGGTTATGAAGAGATATTGCTCCAGTCAATTATATGAGAGGTTGAAAGAAAGATGTCCCAGGCAGCTACAAATGATACGAATGGCTTTATCATTTATTTTGGCTGATGCAAAATTACAATACTTGTAAATTTTGAAGGATGGGATCTGTGGTCCTGCTTGGCAGCTGATGTTGGGAATCAGAATAGATGCTTGCTCTATCTTCCACGCTGTCTTCAGAGGAGGCTGCAAAGATGATCAGAGGGCTGGAGCACCTCTCCTGTGAGGCCAGGCTGAGAGAACTGGGGCTGTTCAGCCTGGAGAAGAGGAGGTTCCGGGGAGAACTTAGAGTGGCCTTCCAGTACCTAAAGGGGACCTACAGAAAAGATGGGGAGAAACTCTTTAGTTTAGGGCCTGTTGTGACAGGACAAAGGGTAATGATTTTAAACTGGAAGGATGGAGATTCAGACTAGATAAAAAGAAAAAATTTTTTTACACGAAGGGTGGTGGAGTGACTGGCACAGGTTGCCCAGAGTGCTAGTGGATGCGCCATCCCTGGAAACATTCAAGGCCAGGTTGAACGGGGCTGTGAGCAACCTGATCTGGTTGGAGATGTCCCTGCTCGTTGCAGGGGGGTTGGACTGGATGGGCTTTAAAGGTCCCTTCCAACCCAAACCATCCTGTGATTCTGTGATTATTGATCAGCTATTAAGTAGATAGGATTTTTTTTTTTTGAAGAACAGCATTTTTAGATGCCAGACTTGAATTGACACAGCACTTTTTTTCATTATGTGTGTGTCTCGTTTGAATACTAGTGTGCAGTGAAGATTTCATGATCACGAAGTGCAACCTCAGTGCTAAACCAGCTCTGACAGCTGTCATTCCTATAAGCAGCAGTTTGTGCTTCCCAGAACTGCTGATGTTGATACGTGCATAATTGCAGATCCTCAGCTGATGTAACTCCCCTTTCTTCAGTGAAGTGATGCTTTTTTTTTTTTTATGCCCAGGGAATATTAGGGAGCTTGTGTTGTAGGGAATTGGGACATTGTGTCCCTCTGTTCCCGAGTATTTTTACCCTTACTTCCACTGTCAGTCTGTCCTGCAAAGCTTTTCCTCGACAAGCTACGCTTTTGTTTTCAATCTCTGCTTTTTTCTTCTTTGATCTGTGAGGAGTGCTAAACCTCATTTGTAACTCTTTCCCCTGCCACGGATTGCCAAATTGAATCCATTTGAACTACCTTCCTGCTCATTTCGGTTTTCTGAAAGATTTTCAACACTGCCTGCATGGTGTATTCTTAAAATTCACCCCAAGGAACCGGTTCTTCGTGTAGCATTTTAGGGATTATATATTAAAAAATGCATAAGCAATAAATCTCTTTTTGTGATTCACAACAGTGGCAGTGCATACTACCCTCTGAATCAATTATAGATTTCATCAGTCTCACTTTAGACCTGCTTCTGAATTTGTTTTAAAATAGCTCTTATTTCGTAAATGGATAAGGGGTATGATAATTTGTCATTTCGCTAATTTTATCTGTCTCCAGAAGTGAGATCTGGCTTGAGTTATTAAAAGTACAAGTGTTTCATGAATAAAAGCACATTTATTTCTAGCAGCTTGACAAAATTAGGGTCTCCTCCGAACCCTTACTCAGGCTTCAAGCCTTTATGCTTTGGTACATGTGAAAAAAAAATTCAGACTTATTCCTGTGTAGTGTTAAAATTTTTGAGAGATTAATCTCTTGAAGCTTTGTCTTAGGCATGGAGATGTAAGTGCCTTAATGAGGATTATAATGGTATTTTCACAAAAAATAGCAATCTAAACCGTAAGTGTTAAAAATAGTCAAAAGTTTAGGTAGGTAATATTTCATAATGGCAAGTTCCCCCTTAAGATCTATCAGGTAAATGATGCACATATTTCAAGCTGTCTTAGCAGGTACTTTTACAGAACAATCTGGTGGACATCTATTGGAAAAGGAGGAAAGGAAGAATATTAAAAAAAAAAAAGTTTGATGCCACCCCTCCCAGACCTTTTTTTTTCCCTTCTCTTTTTCACACTGCACCGCTGAACTAAATATCTCTGAGTATATTTTTAGCATGAAGTTTTACAGTAGAACTTAGGATCAACCCTTGAGCTGTTTTCAGTTCCCACACTTCTATATGCAGAGATTTGGAAAACTTTCTACCGCCTGTGATAGCACATTTTCCATTATTGAAATAAAAGCGGAGTTTATTGGATCCTAAAGGCAAGATCTTCCTATTGATGTTGGTGAGATAACAGCAGAAGCTGGTCTGAAAACCCAAGGTTGAAGTATTTTTGGCCTGTATTTTTGTATATTATGCCCAAACATTTTTCCTGGGTTTTTTTTTTTAGTAAACACAATCCGTTATTCCTGGTACAATTTGGGAGGGCTGCAGTTACTTTATATAATATTTTAAAAGGGTTTGGGATGAAGAGGCTGTAGATCGGTTGACTGAACTTTTATCCTGGAAAGGCTGGTAGAAATTATATTAAGAAGCAAAATTATAGGATATATAACCTTCTTAAGGTCATGTGACATATCTCAAAGAAGCGAAACTGTCCTGAATAAAAAGGAAATTTACCTTGTGAATTTAAAAACGGATGAAAGGATAGGAATAAAATGTCGTTTCCAGAATGGAGAAATTATTGTTTGAGTCCCATAGCAATCTGTGCTGGCACCTAAGTTGTTAGGATGATCTTGGAAACTGAGGAAGAGAATGAGGTGGATGAGTTTGCTAATTAGACAGGAAAGTGAAAATGAAGGTTGCATGTAAAGGATTACAGGGAAAGAATTCCACTCATAACAGTTGACAGTGAAGTGACAGATGAAAGTCAATGCAGATGAATGCAAAGTAATGCTTGTAAGAAAAAGAGGTCCTGATTGTACGTAGATAAGAATGGGTGTAAACTAGTTACTAGTACTCAGGAGGGAAATCTTGGAGCCACTGTGGTCGGTTTTCTGAAAAATTATTTGTAGTAGCACCAAAAATGCTAATCAAATTAAAAGAATACAGAATAAACCAGAAATCACTACGGTGCGATTGTACACCTTCCTTGGGTACATGTTTCTTCAGTTCCATCTCAGAAGGTGCTGAGAAAGATGGTAAGTGTGATCAAAGAGACGGAGCGGCGTCTGTATGAGGAGTGAGTCAACAGAGTCTTCATCTTTGCAGGTAAAATATGGTAGGGGACCTATAATATCACAATTGTTTTAGAGATGGTAAATGTGTTGTCACTGCTTACTTTTAATCACTGCATTAGAATTGGAAGCATCAAATGAAATGAAGTAAGGTATTTAAGACCCCAGAATATTTTTTCACGCAATGCATAATTAAATTTTGAAATTCATTGACACAAGAGATTGTGAGTGCCAAAGGTTTGTGTATGTTCAAAAATTAATTAGTCATGGAAAAAAATCTCCATGGATGCTTGTTAAGCACAAAGCTTCTGTCTCAAGGAAATCCTGAGCCACAGGCTACGTCTGGGAGAGTTTAATAGGAGAATCACTCTACCTACTTGTTCTTTTCTTTTTATTAAGAATCCCTACTAGTTGTTGTATAACGTTACTGAACAAGATGGACTTTTAGTCTGAAGCCCTATGTCCATGCTTAAATGAAATAGAACTATACTAGTTTATATCTGAAGATTTGGCCAGAAAATCTGAGTTGAATTCTGTTTTATTCATTTATATAACATATCAATGACCCCCAAGAGACAGTGAATGTCTTAAAGTGTTTATACTGAGTCAGAAAAGACAAAATTGTGATGCTTAAATAATAATTTGTATGTAGAAAATTGTATGGATTTGACAAAGAAGCAAGTATTCTTTCCTGAAGCCATTTTATTGTATTTTGAAAGCAGTTCTCTGGGCTTAAGTTATTTTACTGATAAACTCATAAATAGACTACAGAAAGTAAGAATGTAATTTTTGAAACCCGTGTTTACTTTCCAGTGGAAGATAGCTACTTCATATCTCCTTTCCTTTTCTTTTGATAGCATATTTAATACATAACCGCTTCATCTATGATGTGTCAGAAAACTGTGAAGTGAAAATACGGATGTTTTCAGACCTAATTTTTTGTTCATACATATTTTAATGTAAAATCAGCAATTGCTACTTAACCTGTGTTTCTAAACGTAGTTAAATTATTTTGCTGTATACTTTGAAAAATCTTCACTTATATTCTTGCTAAAAACTACTCTTTATTTTTATTCCTTATAACAGTGGCACCCAGCTGGTGGCTTCAAGTGGGGATACCACGGTGCGGATATGGGACTTTGCAAAATGCGGATGCATTCTGACTTTTTAGAAGCCCATGCCCATGCTGTGTTGGACTGCTCGTGACGTTCATGTGATGATTTCGTAGCTTCTGCCTCCATGGACAGCACAAGTAAAATATGGGATGTTAACAGGTATGGAGTTACTGGAGTTTCTTTATTAGCTAATTGATAACTTTACTTAACAGCCACTGGTTAATGGTTTATACCAGTGAGAGAGAGATGACTAGCATCAATCTGTGGACTTCACTTCAAGAACATGGATAAATTAAAGGGAGTGCTGCAAAAAACAGGCTTTCATGTGATTTACTAGGTAAAAGCTTTACTAAACAGGGAGCTGGGAAGGACTTAATTTAAGACAGTGCCCAAAAAAAGATTGCTTTTATTTGGCATCTGTTATCCTGTGTTGTGGGGTTTTTTTTGGTTTTTTTTTTTTGTTTTGTTTTGTTTTTTTAAGGTCAGAGCTTTGTGGAAATTTACTATGTAGTTTAAATAAGTAACTGAACAAAAATTTAAGTAAATTTTCTATTTAGTACTTCTAACTCATGAGTATGCAACACACTTTAAGATTGCACAAGTGGAAATTTAATTTATTCATTATGTATGTTATGTCAAGGTGACTCCTGATTAATAAATCAATGTATACCTCTTCACTTTCTTTATTTTCCAGGGAAATGCATTTTTATTAAGGTACTTCTAGAATATTAGTATATTCCTGCTTACCAGTTAATTATTTTTTTCCTCAACTTTCTTCAGTTATATTTGAGGTAACATATTTTGATTAATTTACACCTTAAAGGAATGGAATGGATTTATTTTTTTTTTCCAAACTGTTCCTTCTAGACTCCTGAATGTCTTAGGAGTAGTGTTGCTGACACCACTATACTGTACTAGGTCTGATTTTTAACAACTGAATGTCGTCAGTCCACAGACAAGTTTCCAGTCTCGTAGGTGTTTTACTTGATTCTTTATTATCCAATCCTAATGGATTTTTCCACTTCCTCTCAGTCTTTTTCTTCCTTTGCATTTGAATGAGGAGAAATATTCCTTCTTGGAGTACTTGTTGGCTGCTACAGGGAAAGAGACTTCACTGAAAAAGCAAGGGAGACTTTCTTCTTTCGTTCCATTTGCCAGTATCGCTCCCAGTCTGCTGCAATTGCAATTGAGACCTAGAGACCAGTTTGGGAGCATGCTTGGTGAAGCAGGAGTGTTGAGGGGTTTTGTTCTAAAAGTGAGTATTTCTCTGATAGGCCTGTGTGAGTTGGCATTTTTCAAAATGTTATTATTCAGACAGATTTTTTTTTTTTTTGAGAGCTAATTAAAACTCTGTTAGTTTCACATGTTCAGTCTTGCTTTCAAATTGTGACTTGAGGAAGCATTAAATAATAATAAAAATACTGTTTTCAAAATGGGATAAGCAATGTATCCTGTAATGAAATATTCCAAATTGTTTTGGCTAAGCTGAGAGCAGCTACTTAAAACAAATATTCAATTTTTATAAAATCATCGACAAAGCAGTTAAAGTTTGGCAAAGTTCAAGACAACTGAGAAGTGGGTTTTGTAACAGAAATTGTCAGCCAATTCTGGTTACAGATGATGCTTCAAGCATTACTGTCAGTAACAAGAATTAATGGTCAGTGTTTTGCTTAGAAATGAAAACACTGCAAATCTATTGTATTGTTGCCTCTTTTCTCAACCTGTTGTAGGATTTTAATACTTTGATCATCCTTTATGGCATATTCATGACCTGTAAGAAATAATGCTAAGAATAGCTTTAATTTTATGTCAGAATGGTTTTGAATTAGCATAGACAAAGGTTTTGTTTAGATACTTTAAAATATCTTCTCTACCGAGGAAGCTTTTTTAGTCAGAGGAATCAAAGCAAATCTTCATCGCCAACCCATGCCTCCCCCTCACACTCATTACCAACTCCCATTTCTACCTTCAGTGTACCTGATGTGCCTTTTGCATTTGAAAATGAGAGAGTAAGGAGCACAGCCATGATGTGAGAGGCTAGTTATCAACGTATAATTATTGAAACTTTCAGTCATGCAAAAATCTCAGTGGCTAAAGAGAGCAGGTGGCACATGTGGTGCAGAATGTGGTGTAGTATGCTTAAAACAGGAGTATTCAGAGTGTAAGAGCCTCACTTGGAGACCTCACTGGTGGACTGTTCACAACACAAGCCCATGTGTTCATTTACGTTAGCTTCGTGAAGTCCAAAAGAGAATAGAGGTACGTGTAGCTAGTCTGTTTACGTGAATTTGTAAGATGTGACAGATAAATCACACTGGTAGTTTCCAGTCTGGATTGTTAATTTGCTCATGCTTATACACAGAAATGCTGTATCAAGGAACCTACAGTGTATTTTGCCTTGACAGTGCTAATTGCCAAGCTAATTGGCTGAGTTTGGCAACAGGAATCCTAGATGTTTCCCAGAGTGTCACCTGTAAATTTATTACGTGCCTGGAGTTCTCTGATACGAATGGAGCCAGCTGTGCTAGGTACCATATAAATATGTAATCTCCCTCAGGCTCCTGTACAATCTGGGTATGTGCAACAGAATGGGAAGGTGGAGCAGGCTTTCCATGGCGGTTTTCAATGCTCATAAAGTTTTTTTCTTCTTCTAATCCCCACAAAATATGTACTTATCTAGTTGTCATCTTTAGACTTCTCCCTCTCCAGGTGTCTGCCAGTTGACACAAGCCCTGAACAGGGGACAGAGCACAAGATAACATGCTTGTGGTAGGATAATAATCAATGATCACAGTTATTCTGCTTAATCTAGTGATTTATTTTTTCCACTAATAAGGAATTAACATTTTATAAATGAGAGCTGTCTTTCTTCCTTAGTATTAGATCTTTGGATGGATGCCTGCTTTCAAATTGAATGGTCCTGGAAAGCAGCATATTGTAGGAGGGGGAAAAGAAAGCAGGATGAATACCAAAGCTATCACTGATACCTTTCTAAAAGAGGTACCCTGTAAATAAATGCTACAAATATAAATACAAACATTTCTGTAGTGGATAGCTTGTTGTTTTTGTTTTTGTTTTCAATTGATATTATTCACAAGCATTTTTCTTTTCTGTCTGTTGGAAATTTCTGTCGTGTATCTAGCCACAAATGGCATTCCTACTAGGACGATAATGTGGGTTAGCTTTGTAGTTAACTATGTGGTGCTTCTTGACAACTTCTGTGCCTTCCATTTAAAGATAGGATCTGAGGTTAAAAAAAACCAAACAAACAAACCAGAAAACAAGAAAAGCAACAAAAATCCAAGCACCTTTCTTCTTCCCTGAAGATACAGACACATGCTGAGACGCAACCGTGATCCAAGCTACTGAAGGATTTGAGGGAGTCCGAGTTCTGGTGTTGGAACTTCTTGATGTCTTCCGCTGGGAGAATTGGCTGCTTTTAAAGGGAATGAAAAAGAAAATGTTGTAAAATCTGGGTGGAGGGCGACGGGGAAGAAAGACAGCTAATGGACCTGCTATGGTTAGAAAAAAAAAAACTGAAATCAGGAGAACACAGGCATATCTGCGATCTTCAAGGTTATCCTATCTTCTTAATGATTATAGGAGGCAACGGGAACACGAAGTGGGGGACGAAAGGAAGAGGCTTATACTTTGTGAACAGGTTTTTATTCAGCAGTGTAGCTCAGATTGAAAATACATACCCAGTCTTGTTAATAGCTTGGCAAACAGTTCCAGGATTGTTTTCTCAGACCGTAAATTCAGGACTGTCAAAGTCATTTTGGCAGGATTATTTTCAATTATCCAACTGTAAATATCATCAGAGATTTACAGCCTGATCTCTGAGATGCAAATCAAGCTGAACATCATATATCTCATGTAAACACAGGCGGTTATTTAGTTTTGCAAACATATGCTGTAGACTGTATGTTAAATGCAAACATTGTTAGTTATGCTTTAAGCTTGAGAAATTATTTGCGTCAAAGTCAGAACATTCAGAATTTTTTCCTCCAGTTTATCTGTTATACAGTCATTGGGCCGGTTCTCCATTTTTCCCTGATTTCTTCCAGTAGTTCAAAGCATGGCGGCATTAGGCCACAGAGAAATGCAATGCTGTACTGTACTGCGACAGACCTCAGGGTGAATAAATATTTGTAAATTGGAGCCATTGCTGCTTTCTGTTTGCTGTTTTTTAATCCATCACTTACTTGTTTTCCTTTTCATTTAACACAGTAACTTTTGTCTAGCTCCCTGAAATTTCTCCCATAATCAAAATTTTATTTTAAAATTCTAAAAAATGTAATTGTTTACATAAATCCTCAGTCATTACTGGTATCCTTTGGTGCATTTGTTCAGGTGCAAATTAAAAGCCTAAATAATCTATCATTATCACAATCGCTAACGTAATATCTTGATACTAAGGTAGTTATATATTCTTTCACTTATTTCCAAATAGACACAAAAATAATTGTTGACAGCTTTTGCTTTTCTACAGAAGACTGGGAATTTTCACTTCTTTACCTAGTGTCAGATGTATTTGACATAAATTAATTCCTCGTTTGTTTCAATAATTCCTTCTTTGGTTCTTAAGCCTACATTAAGGTTATTACCTTCTGTTGTAACTTTGCTCCACTTGATAGCAACTGATTATAATTTTGTTTCTTCTCATAAGAAGCATTTTAATTTGGGGGAATTTAAGGTCAATATGCATTTTAAAGAAATGAAGCGGAGATGAATTTTGTTTAATTAGAAGCCCCTGATCAACTATAGGTTTCCTTTCCTTGAAATGATACCATGCGATGATAATACTGCACATTTTTTTTATGATTAACACATCTTGACAGTGTGCAGTGCAAAACATGAGTAAGTTGAGTTTAAACTGCTCTTACAGGTTTGTTTGGGTTTTTTTTTTTGCTTTAGTCTCACTAAAGCAGTTAGTTTATGTTGCTTGAATTGCCAAGTTGGCTAGTCAAACTAGTTGCTTTGTACCATCAGAGCAATGTGAAAAGGCACAGAGTTCAGCCTAACTTCTCCTGGCGTTTTTACATTCATTCTCTGTTTCTTTTTCTTCCTCTTCCCTTAGGCAATGGACAGCTTTTAAATGAAATATTTACTATCAGATTTGTAGTTACTTTTCACCACACAACTTGTATCCATATCAGAACTCTATAAAATCTACTTTGAAGACACTTGTAAAGATTTTCTAGTTTCAGAATGGAGCTCTACTTTCACATTTTGAATCAGAAAGAGGATGTGTAACCAGTCCTTGTCAAAAGACCCCGTTACAGATGACACTTATCTGACTCGCTTCTCAGTGGGACAGAAGCCACAAGCTCTTCTGGCCAGATACCATGTTTAATTGATTCCAGTAAAAGTGAAGCTAATCTATTTTCAGAAAAGACAAATGTCCTCCAGGAAATTAGAAGGCCGGTAGAAGAACTTGGAGGAAATGTGGAAGGACCATCTTTGAGTAGTTTGTAATGTCTGTCCTGACAGCACCTCAGGAAATGCTTGCCATTTTGATAAAGGAGAATTCCCTTTGGAATCCTCTGAGGAGTACTGGAGAGACAACCTGCTATTAATCCCTCAAATCAAAATGAGGCCTGTGCCCAAGTCTCCAAATTTATAATTATGCTTGAGTTCCATAACACGTTTTTCAGGACTAAAGAAAGTCCAAAACTTAGTAGTTATAATTCCCACTGAGCCAATTGTAAAAATTACTTTGAAGATGTGAATTATCAGTGAAAAAATTACATCCAAAGCATAGCTCTTTGATCAGGGAGAAAATATGGCTTTATCTTCATAATACTGAAAAAGATGAATCTTGAAGTACAAAGCTTAATCAAGAAGTGTAGCTTGAACTCTGTATTGTAAACTTATTCAAATCACATTACGGAGTTGGTACAAGACAACAGGCATTAATAATGAGAAATGTTTAGTATGGTCACATATTTGCATATCCAAAAAACCAGATGAGTCTTATCTAATTCCCATGGAATGCCTAAACTGGGCACGTGATAGTTATTTACGTTTGGTGAAACTGAGCAAAGAGGTGAAGTGCTGTACTGAAGGCCATACAGTGAATTACTACTGAAGCCATCATTAAAAAACCTACCTACCTTTCCATTCCTTGGTAACGTAAAAAAAATGTCAAAATGAATTGTCTTCAAATTTTCCTACAGAGTGAGAGGAAAGAAAATCAGAATTGGATTTTCAGTAGTAATATAGATTCATGAGAAACATCTATTTATATGATTATTGTTTCTCTGTCGCTGAAAGGATGCAGTGATAAAGCAATGCTGGACTATTTTACAGTTGCATAGCGATGTTCAAAGCACACATATACTTAGAGAAATTAAAAGCATCTGCTATTAGCAATACTGCAGACTGTCAGCGTTCACACTTTGTGACACAAACTAATCACTCTTTGGGACATGGTAGGAACATGTCTGTGGAATTGCACTGTTACACATGACAGGAATTGTGTAGCTTCTGTTGAAATGTTTGTGTTGGTGGTTGTTGGCTACAGGTCTAGGTAAATGAATGATTGGAATGGTCTATGGCAATTTAGCTTGTACATAAGAAGCATATTTGAATTTCTTAGTAGTTAAAATGACAATTTGTTTAAAATGTCAAGCATTTTGAGGGTTTTTTTATAGTGTTGAAAAGTTTAAGAGCTTTGCTTTCTGGTTGCTGCTACTGGTCGTAAAATGTACAGCACTGGCTTGGATTGAGGGAGGGCGAAAAAATTAAGTTACTATAATTTTTCTTTTTTCAACTAGGGTGTGGTGAATAGAGCTACTTTCTAAAATATCTGAGTTCTCATCTCTGCAAATATTTCTAGTAGGCTTATCTGAACCCTGCAGTCATTTACCTGTGTAAGATTTCTGTCTTCTTTTATGGAAAAACAGCAGAGAAAGTTGCACTTGATTTGTATAAAAGGATGTAGCTTTTTCTTATCTCAGCAGCTTCCTTGCTTCCGGGGAGACCTGATAGCAGTCTTCCAGTACCTCAAGGGGGCCTACAAGAAAGACGGGGAGAGACTGTTCAGTAGGGCCTGTTGTGATAGGACGAGGGGTAATGGTTTTAAAATAGAGGCGGGTAGATTTAGATTGGATATTAGGAAAAAATTTTTCACGATGAGAGTTGTAGAACACTGGAACAGGTTGCCCAGAGAGGTGGTGGAAGCCCCATCCCTGGAAACGTTCAAGGCCAGGCTGGCCAGGGCTCTGAGCAACCTGATCTGGTTGGAGATGTCCCTGCTCCTTGTAGAGGGGTTGGACTAGATGACCTTTGAAGGTCCCTTCCAACTCAAACCATTCTATGTTTCTATGATTATTTCAGTATCCAGTGTGGCTTGGAAACCTTACCTAGATGTGCTTGAGGTTTTTTTTACGTTTCAGTTGCCCTCTGTAAGCCAGGGGATGCACAAATTTCCTGTATTATGTATAGTTGGCTGTGAGATTCCTGCTGGAGAGGAGAATGCTTTATTTGTTTGAACTGCTAAGGTAATGTGATTTCCCGTAAGTTGGAACCCCTTTCTACTTGGTTTACCTTGTCAAAATGCCTCCCGGATTCCCTGACAGCTAGCTCAAGAGCAGGATGAATTATGAAGGTAATACTTAGGCTTATTTCCGTCAAATCCTAACCAGACCAACTGGCAGGCCCAGAAAACTTAGCCCGCTTGGATTGTGTAACTGCAGTAGGCTCACTTGTTCGTTTTTGTTCTGTGACAATGTGCAAGTTGAATTCTTTTATTGAAGCTGGAAGACATTGAATTGTGTTTGTGCCAGCTTAAAATGAGAACGAGTATTGTTTTCAGCCCAACAGTGGTTACTTTTGTCAGTGACAGTTTCCAAAACTTTGGGGCTCATTTCTGTCCTAAATCTTCAATTTCCCTAAATGGTAGAACCACGTACATACAGTACAACTTCCTTGGTACCACGTGCGGATTTTGCTTTGAGCCAGATGTCAGAATCTTCAGAATAGAGTTTAGAAGCTATAAAGCTTATATCCACACAATACAAGTGATTAAGTCTTTGAACTGTTTACATAGCCAGTCTGACACTTCTCATGAAAATATGGGGGAAGGAGGAAGTGTTGTTGTTGATGGTGAAGATCAGGATGAAGAAAACAAAAATATTTACCGTTTCCCTTCTGCACTTTCAATCTTCAGAGCAAGTTTTCTCATGTGAAACGTCACACAAAAATCTCATGCTACACTGGCCAATGTATTTCCCAGCTAGGAAGCACTTCACCGTCTGAAAGACAATTTTTATGCATCTGTTTGCTGAACTCAGAGCCTGCAAAGGCATGCATATCTGTGGGAAACCTATTAAATATGTATTGGAATTATCCAGATGATGCAAAACCAATGAATTTCTTTATATTTTAGTATCTCTTTCAAACATATTTCTGCCACTGAAACAAAAATTCTAGATAACAAAGTCTTAATATTGAGACTGCAGTAAAATGTCAACAAAATTTGTGAATTATTTAATACAGAGCAGAAAGTCATGGACTGTTTCTGTTTTAAAAAGGACATGCCAGTTAGCAGCATGGTGTGGATAGGCTGAAGTTATAGTTATATCTCCTCTGAAGATATACCTCTAATCCACAAAAAAACCAACCCTATACATAATCTTCTGCAGTTATGCTCTGTTGATTAAAAAGCCCTTTTTATAGATTTTTTTCATATAAGATTTTGTTTCATAGTAATATAGATCTGTGCTAACAGTGCTGGGAAGGTTAAGGTGAAAATCAAGGCTTGAGGATGCACTATGCAATACTAAGTTTGAAGTTAGCTAGCACTGCAGGTTGACGAAAACCTAGTTCTAAGTGTGTCAATCTTTTAAATAATTCTTACTACATTTTCATTTATGGCTTGTTTTGTTACATATTCAGCACTTACAGCACTAGTATAAACGAAGCTTTGCAGCTGACAGTTTTAATACTGTCTTGCTGAAGACGTATTTACCAACAGAAGATGATGTTACAACTTCAAGAGGTACAGTGCCAGTATTGAAATCTTGGCAAGTACCAATCTGTTAGCAAATACCTGATCGGGCTTTTGGGGCTAGAATTTGAGATCCTGATCACTGAGCTTCTCTTCAGTGTGCTTTTAGACATACCGATATGAGGAACTACTTTATGTGCCTACGGCTGTAAAGTGAATGTGTTCTGCATTTGCAAGTTTGAGAAGAAAATGAGGATAAGATCATCCCACCTCAACAGGTAGTTATCCTACCTCTTCCTCTGAAGTGTCCAGTTCTCAGAGAAGTTGCTTCATTTTCCAGTCCTGTGGTGTCAAGCACTGAAACCTTGCATACCGTTAGGAGTGGATTAGATGTCCCCAGCTGTTCGGATTTTCTGTCAGACTGAGGGCAGATTCTTATCAGAAGGACTTGGAGGTACACTTCTCAAATTTGTTTTGGTCAAATCTATTTGTATTGAGAACAGTTGGATGTTGTTTCCATTCATGCTTAAGGGAGAGTAATTTGCTGATGAAGTTTACATATTTTAAATTAATTACTGAATAAAAGTAAAGCACTCTCCCCCTTGAGAAGGGGGATATATGCTCAGATTTATAAAAGGAGGAATCTAAACCAATACTCTTATCTTTTGTGCATGTGTTTCAAGCTAACCTTTTCCTCCAGCTGTTGACAGAGGGAAATACAGCCCTTTTCCAGCTCTGTTTGGGAGGAGTGGGGATGGTACAAAAATGGGCTTGTAGGAGGAAAGCAGCAAATCCGAGTGGTGGGAGGTAGCCTTGGGAATTTAGCCCTTCACACTCTGTGTTTGAGTAGTTTTCCTGCTGAAAACACAGAGCCAGTCCCATAGTTTGCTACGATGATAAGAAGGAAAATGTTAGCACCTGTAGCTTAAATCAGTGGGCTAGGCTTTTTACTCCAGGCTTTTTACTCCTTACTCTAGCAGCTGCTTATTAGAGAAGCTAGAATTATATTGTTGTTGTTGTGGCTCCGTGTCTAAGAGCACAGCAAATCCATTATTCATAATATCTTCCCAAGTTCACAAAGCCATTGAGTAGTGCTGCATATCTCCTTAAAGCTGCCACCCACTCAAATCCATTTTATTTGGACAAATAAAGAAACTCTGCACTGAAGAAAACCAATTTGAAAACACACTGAAATTCATTTTCCTCACTTAAATATTAAAGTGCTTATATTTATTGCATTTCAGCCGTGTTGTACTGTTTTCAAAAAGAATTTGCTCATTTAATAGGTCTAAAGTAAATTTAAAATATGGAAGAAAATGAACTAACATACGACAAGAGTAACGCTGCTTTTTATGCAGTGAATCTGCACCCTGTAGATTAAACCCATCCATTAATATTCTATGTAACTGCATATGAATTTACAATACCACAGTACTGGCTCTTGTGATTCTCTGCACTATTGCAGGTGACTGTTCTTGTTTGTTTTTTTTTTTACAAAAAATATTTTTTTATTTGAAAAATAAGGAAAACTAAAGTTCCTGGTTTGCAGTGTAGTAATAAATAAAGAGGGACCTCTAACATTCACTTGTCCTTGCATTTTGGAATTTGAGACTGTAGGGTTTTCTTTATCTGACTTTTTTTGATAAAGGCATTTTCTTTTGTGTATCAGAAAACAGTAAGACAGCTTCTGGGGTAGAATCTTTCATGGTGTGTGTGTACAGTTTTGGTGCCTAATGCATTTGCGTGCTGTGTTCAGTGAGCACAGCTTGCAGAAGTCCCTTTACGCATGCACTGAACGCTGTTAAGTTACTCATGTTGCTTACATCAGTCTTCCTGAATGTGGGTTGGGGTTAGGATATAGAGATGTCACTTGAATCTCTTACTAAAAAGAAATAATTAAGAAGCTGGTGAAATTAAATTATGAAGTGCTGGTACTGCTTTCTCCCTCCCACATGGAATTTTATTAGGTGTAAAGCTAGACCAGCAAATGGATTCTGAGGGAAATTAATACTGAATTATTTTTGTTGGGGTTTTTTTGTGGGTTTTTTTTTGTTGTTGTTTTGCTTTTCGGTTCAGTTTGGGGAAGTTTTGTTTTTGAGGACTGATGGCTAAATTAAGTCAGTTTTATAAAATCTGTGTGGGTGGAGTTGAGTTTTCTAGATTTATTCCGCTGGTCTCCTGTATAGTTCTTGTTTCAGTTTTTCCCTTTTGTCAGTAATTTTACAACAGTAAAATTTTTGAAGGAAGGCAAGAATTTTGTTTTAGAAGCACTGAAAACCTAGGTCATTCTTCATGCAGTTTAATGTCGACTCTTAACAAACAGAAGCCCTAAGAAAGTCACTTGTTCTTAAGTGAGACAAGACCTCCTTGTTAGCTTCTGCCTAATTCTGATAAATTCACGTAACCAAGTTCGCACCTAAGCAGATGTTAGAAGGTGAGCTCCTTTCATTTAATATGCACAGAGTTGGCTCTTTAAAAGTGCCTGAAGGGTTAGTTGAAAACCTGTTGGAGTGGGCACCTTGTCATAATTGAAAATACCATTAAGAATCTAATTGATTATTTAGGCACCCAGGAGCTATGTGAATCTGAGGCTCTGTGTTGTCAGGGAAGTTTAGAAATCTCATCCTAAATGTACAAAGTTACAGAGAATGTGGCACGATACGTCTCTTTGGGATAAGTTCAGAGCAGACTTTGGCAAGGTATTTTAGACTTTAGTGTTATGGAGTGGCAGTTTTTAAAAATGTGCTTTTATAGGCTCTTACAGGCTTAAAATCCTATGAAAAGTGATTATTTAGTTTGTTTGTCAGTGACTTTTTAGGAATAAATAGATCACATCAGCCTTGACAGTAAGATACTAGGATTCAACAGAAAATGTGCATGCCAGTATAGCATAGTAAGTTTATCTGGTATACTGGTGTAAAGTTATTTCAAATTTTATTTTTCATTTTCACATTTCTCATTTTCTGTGTTATGTGTGACCAGTCAGTACTTGTGCTAACAATGCCATATTCTTTATCTACTAACATAATCAGGTAGAAGAGTGAAATAAGGGACGAAAAGGAAGAGAATGAAAGAAATGACACAGAAATTCTTCAGGGTGCTTGAAGTGCACCGTAAAGGAGATGTGAATGTTGAGTTTAAATGGTTCACCTTTTTCCCAATATTTTATTTGAACAGCACAAGTCTAAAACTGCACAATAACCTGTTTGAATAGAACGGTTCTAACATAAGCATTAATAAACACACACACAATCTTAAATCACTTGGCAGTGATCCATCAGAATACCTGTATACTGTTATCTTTCAAATGAAGAGCAGTAAGTTCTTGGATGAATTAAGAGGCATCTCGATTTAGTTGTTCATGGTTAGCCAGAAAATGCAGACGTTTTACCTGTAAAGTTTTTATATTAAAAAAAAAAAGGCAAAAGTAATGAAAACATGGCAGCTTCTGTATTGACTGCAAAAACAGGACGTGGATTCAGTGCTGATGTCAGCTGATATGATAATTGAGGATAACCCTCTGTCACCGGGGAGCGAGCCTTTGCTTATTCGGCTGCAGAACTGCTGAGCAGAAAACACACTCGTACTGGTTCTGCAGTGTTTAATGTTGGCTTAAATGGTTTAGATGTATTTTATTATTACTGAGATTGCGCTTATCTGATTATCTAGTACCCACATGCCTTGAGGGAGTAGAGGATAATTGTTTAATAAAATAAGGCTATGGTTTTCAATAATGATTTCTGGTGCTCTTGTCTTTAACTGTCCAACAAAAAAAATCCCTTAAGGAAGCTTGATTTGCAGAAAGTGCTGAGCAAGAGTTAGAGTCAAAAAATAATATAAGCACCACCATGTACCTTTCTGAACCCCAGCGCACCTTGCCCCTGGATTGATGTCAATAATTCTGAGATAGGTGATTATGCTTTCTCTATAGTGCAGGGGAGACGCAGGCACCTCAGAGGAAGAGGAGATTGTGTTCTAGTTCCTGTCCTAAGGACTGAAATGGCATTTTATTCAATAACTGTGAAATACAAGAGCTGACCTTGGAGAGGGACCGCTTCAGTTCTTGTCACTCTGGGTGCTGGGACAATTGGTCTGCAGAAATTTTTTTCTTCACCTGACTGAATTTATTTTCTGTACATAGTCTTGATGAAAAATTAGAAAGTTACAGCCGTGAACGGATGGTTTAGTACATGTGTGTTGACTTTCCTCAGACAGAGGGAAGAACTAAACCTAGATTTTGAAATCTGTTTGAAGAATCGAGGGTGTGCGCTCCTGCTTGCATTAGAAGTGGGTACCAGTGCAGTTGATGTGAGGTCCAAATCCCGTAAGTGTATGCTACAGATGTTCTGGGAATGCCTAGTAAGTTGAATTCCTTAGAGCAGTGTTAGCAAATGTATTGTTTTTGACTGAGTTCAAGGGTGAGATAAATTACAAATTACTAAATATTGTCAGGATAAATATACGTTGGACCATTCCTAGACATCAGTCTTTTACTGATAATTACAAGCAAGACTGAGGTTCTGTACACGACCAAGATGGTCCTTGAAAAGGGCCCTTATTAAGATCTAGGTTTGGGATATAAGTGCCTAAATCTTGTTCCTGTCACATGGCTTTCAAAGTCATTTTATTGGCCTGATTCTAACCTTGGCAAAATCACATTTTGCCCTTTTCAAATGCAAACTAATCCAAAATTGAAGCATTTAAAAATGCATCTCACTTCCAAAAAATTTGAATTGTAAGTATCATGCTTCTGTTCAAACTAAAGTAGCTGAAATAAATTACCAAAGTTGATTTGGAGCCCAATTTCAATGGAAAGCGAGCGTTTGCAACAGCTGTTGCCATGAGCTGGAAAATGCCCCATGCTGCCAATGATTAGGCATTGACTAGTGAGATTTTAAAGAAACCATGACAAGGTACAGAGTTCCACTGAGCCTACATAGTAAAAGGTAATGGAGAATATATTACCATCTGGTATGAAAATATTTGTGCTATATTGCGAAACTTTTAATTATGACAGTTGTCCTCTTGGAAGGGACTGCAATGTTACGAAAATATTCCTCGTGCTGCCGAAGACAGACCTGGCAACTGCAGCCCTTTTTCTGCCGTTGGGGTGGACGTGGTTTGCTGCCAAGGTGTTCGGGCTTCTCTGGCCTCCCTTGCTGCTGTGACTCAGTCCAGAACAGCTACGCGTGGAATAAATGGTTGAGTCAATTTAGGATGATCACTTGTTGGTGCCTCGGTTGAGATACCTTTGTAAGTACTAATTTTTCTTTCTATTTTTAGGCTAGGTTTGGCTAAGTGATGTGTTTTCTGGTCCTGGGTCAGCTGAACATTTAAGAAAATACTTACATTTAAAGATGTGCTTAGTTCCAGATCACATCTCTAAAGGATTCTGCAGTATCGCTATTTTGCTTCAGAAATCAGTCTGATCTTGTGATTGTGACTACTGTTCTTCTCAGACAGTGACACTTATTTTGGGTGTGCACTGTGATTCTGTAGGTTTAATTATATTGATATAAAATTATACTGTTAACAGGGAAATTTAGAACAAAAAGACTGTAAACTATTAAGAAGAGATGTTATGCCTTATTGTTTTATCTTACCTTTTCAAAAAATAAAGCTTCACACTAAAACCCCTTTATCTGGAAGGAGAGAAGATAACACAAATAATAATACTTCTTACACAACACTTGTTCGAAGAAATGTCAGATGTTAAAGAGGCTAAATCTTCGGTATAATAATGAGCAGATTCATTATTCATGTTTCAAGCCAATAAAAAAGGAGAGAGATTATTGTAATAACACTGTTAGTTTTTCACACCTTCTAGTGGAAGCCTAAGTGGGAAATTATTAATTCAGTAATCTATGCTTTTCACTTACAAAAACCATACAAAGCTATTGTCAGTCATATTTATTATTCTTAATGTTTAACAAAATAGATGCTAGTTTTAAATAGTATTTAAATCACTCAAAGAACGTAAGGTAATTGTTTGTTTCTTTTTTGCCTGCTGCGAGATGTCTCTGACCAAACGTGGTACCCGCGAACCACTATCTGTGTGATCTGTGCAGAAACACGCTCAATAATCAATGGTAGAAAATAAGGGTTCGTATTATTTCTCAGGCTAGCATAAGGCAGTCAAGTCTATGTTCAACGCCATAGCAACCAGTGTGTCCTTAAAACTTTGCCTTTGTGCTTTTTTGTCTGAGAATATTTTTTTCAGCGATATGTCTTAGTAAGATTATCAGTATCTCACTAGTAGTGGAAGTTTCCACACGCTGAATAAGTGCACAGCTTGTACTAAATTACATGTAGGAAAGCTCTTCCAGAAAATAAATATGGTGTTATAATTGTCTACTTTTCCAGTAATACATGTTCTGTTACATAAATTACACGGAATTGAGACAAATAAGCATTTTAATCCCAAAGGTAAGGCAACCTCTTTCACCTGCATTTATAGAACACTATTTCAAGGCCTGTGATTATTTGGCTGTTATCTAATTTCACTGCAGAATAGAAATCTGACTGGAGCACTGCTTTCTGCTGGTTAATTATAAATTTATTAGAGAGGTTTTGACCAAATGTCCCTCGCTATTAGACCTCGGTGAATCTGAAGTTCAAGCTATTAGACTTCATTTAATGTAATGCATTGCCCTCTTTTTCTCTTCTGTATGAGCTTTTTTGTATTTTTTTGTGTTCTCAGGTATGTTCAGTTTTCCCTTTCTGGATATTGTTTGCTGAAGAGGCTCTTTCAAGATACAGAAATAGGACAAAGTAATTTTTAGAACAGCAAAATATGTAAGGAGGTGAGGTCCCTGGAGATGAAATAAACTTCCAACGCAATACAGCAAAGCAGCTTTCCTGGCCCGTTTGGATGGTGCTGTTGGCTGAGTAGTTGTGAACTGCACGCACATGCATCAGTAGTACCAAGGCTGTGAAGCACTAGTGGAGCTTGCACCATGGAATAAGAGAAGCCCATATTTGTGTTTTGAGTTGGAGGAAAGATTTACAGGTAAGCTTATGGGCACACTGTGAGGAGCTTGGTTTTGGCCCACAAAAACCTGTCGGATGTCCGTGAAGCGTTCCTTATACGAGCAGGGTCAGAAGAGGGTTGTGACTACCGTTCCTGCTGGCAGCAGGGTGGTTGGTATCTGTTCACCTAGGAAATCACTGTGGTTTTTACTACTGATTTCAGCAGGAACTGAAGCAGGACTGGTGATGGTTTTGTTGAGTCTTTATAAATTGCTGTTAAAGGAAAGCTGCCATGCTCAGTTCAGCTCCTGAGAAGTAAGGGGGAAAGAAATCTGCTGAATTTCAGAGAAGAAATCTGCACTTTGAAAGATAAGCTGCTGCAGCCTTTCAAAACTTAACAAACAGGGCAGAAATCTGTTAATGTTGACTTGTGTCTTCTTAATTAAAAGAAGCAATATGATCCATTTCAGAGCCTCCATGTTTTAAGAGTATGACTGCTAAGTTCTCATGTTTCTCAAGGAGGTCTTAAGAAAAGGAGGTAGCAGTATTTTATTGCAGACTTGTAAACTTGCTGACTCAGATGAGTAATGTTTGTTTATATACCTAGGAAATACTAGTAGAACATTGATATCATGTTTGGGGTTATTTCTTCCTTGGCTAAGCCTTCCTAGTGGCTAAGGCTTTCCTTCTGCCAAAAGTGAAGCAAAAGGAAAAGGACAGAGGAGGGGAAAGCATCACACCCCTAAACTTACCAGTTAAGTCCATACCGCTTCAGGGATCAGTTTCCTTTTACATGCTCAATTTACTGTGCACTAGACCAAAAGTGTGAGCTGTCAGGCTCCTGTGGTGATAAACCTGGATCTAATCCTGCTCCTCCTGACATCAGTGGCAAACCTTGTGTTGCTCTTGGCGCGAGCAGGACTTAACACACCACGCTCGTTGATTCAGCCACTCTACTCTGGCCCAGCTCAAAGCAGCCTTTGATGAGAGTGATGGCAGGAAGGTTTATTACTTAATCCTGCTTCTGCTCGTTGTGAATTTTAAAAGTGTCAAAATTATCTGAAACCAACAATATAAAGTGATTTTGCGTGATTTAATAACTCAGGAGTAACTCTGCAAACTGACCCTTGCTGGAGAAACCCTGACTTACGGCTTCTTTTAAATTGAGGGATTGCTCTTTGTTTTGCAGAGCACTCAAGATTGCTATGATTAAAATGATCCGTAAGTGCTGAGTATGAAGATAAATTTCACAGAGAAGGATTTAATTTATATTTTCTTTCTAAATGTTTATAAATACTGGCAAGAAATGTTTACATTTTCACAAAAATAGCAATAGCACATACTTTAGCACTGCATTTTCAGTGTCAAACACTAGTTTGAAAGAGGGCACAAATGAATGCTCACAATTTAAAGAAAGCTTCATTTTATTGAAGGTAAGTAATAATTGAACAAAGTGCCTCCTATTGACAGCATCACACTGGCATACATCTTTTCGGACAAATGTACTCTATAGAGGAAGTGTCCTCACATGTCAGTGTCTTACAAAACGTGTTACGTTTAGTGAAATAATGGGTCAAGAGAAAAAATCATTGTCATAAATGATGGTAGGCACTTTTTACTGAAATACTGGTAGTTTTACGTTCTTGACATGAATAATTGGATGTGTCATATGTGAAGCTACCTAGAAATAAAATAGAGGTCATAAAATGTACAGACATGATAGGATGCATTTATAACAGCATAAACCAAACTGGCATTTTAATGACTTAAGCCAGCCCGTTTGCCGCACTCACCCATTGATCCTGGTGGGAAAAGTTCTGTGCCTAATTTAAACACATTTCGGAGATAAAGCCATATAATGGGAAAGTGATGGGATTTGTTTTGGTTCCTTTTAACTGTTACAATTCTATCACCGTAACAGGATCGGAGGCTGGTGGGATGACTTGAAAGAGTGGTTGTTGGGAAGTGGTTGTGCATTTGATGATTCCACATGCCTGTGGAAGGCATGTAAAAAGATGGATGGTAGAGGCACTGACTCAAACTCAAAAGAAGATGCTTACAATCTTCCTCATTTTGATTGGCTGTATAGGTGCTTTTAATTACCATGCTTGAAATTCTATTCAATATGATATGGCAATAAAGTAACTATGACTACCTAACTAATAATTTAAATGGTATCACCCCCTCAACCTCCCGATTTTTCCAGCTGGAGCTGAACATAGAAACCACATGCTTCACAAAAAAAAAAAAAAAAAATCAAGAAAGGAGGCAGAGCTCGTCCTACTTTTGTAGGTTTGCTAGTAATCATGTGTTGTGTGTTGGGTGATTTTTTTCTAAGAACACTTTTAAATAGCAAAAGAATTGGCAGCATGTAATCCCACTCGTTGCTCTGGTTTGTTGTGTGTCTTTGGAAATGAGTACTAAGCCAATGTGGAGCACTGCAGGCTGTCCAGTGCTTTGTGCCCTGCACAGGTAAAGGATGAGGGTTGAGTCGGTGTCTGAGATGAGGTTCAGAATGCAATCTGCAAAATACTGAGCTACAGAGCATCATTTACTCAGGACGTCTGTCTCTGGAGGTAAGCAACAAGAGTACTGCAAGTGCCTAACCTGCTGTTCACAGGTGATTCCCTCTGTCTTCTGAGCTAAAATGTTCAGAGATGGTGAAGCTTGTATCCATGAGGGTATGTGTTCATAATGAGAGAAAAAACATGAGATAATGAATATTGCTACAGATGTATTCTGATGTATATAAACTTGAACCGTTGGATGGAAATAAGAGCTCCTGTGAAAAACAGGGTGATGCTCTTCATATCAACTTCTTTTTTAAGGAAAAAGAACATCTAAATAAAATATTCCCCTTTCTGACCGAAAGAGAGTTTGTCTACAAGACAAGACATTCTTGCTGAAATTGTATCTCAGCTGGGAGGAAAGATGAGTTTATTTTATGTAGCTGTTGGAGGTTCCTAGAAATATCAGTCAGTCAGTTACCAGAGTGGTAAATGAAATCTTGAGAGCCAGAGCTCGCTCATCAGTACACAGTGATATGGAAGTGGCAAGGAGAGAGACAACTGCATCAGGTCTAGGTGTTTATGTTCTCGATGGAAAAGTACAAATCATTTCCTTCCCTTCTGCTGCTGTCATGGTCCATCACTTCAGTCCATTTTCACCTTGCTAAGGGATGCTGAATGGGCCTTCTTGCTTTGGCACCTAATTAATCTCTCACAAGCCTGTTCTTGCAGCCTGTCTGCCTGGGATGGTCCATATCTTATACCAGTGACTTACAAATAAAGTAATGTTTTTTCCTTTACTTTCATTCCTTTTCATGTGTTCTTTCACCCCAAGCCCCCTCAAGCAGGTTGAGGATGTTGTTCTTGCCCTGCCTTTGAGAACAATGTACATACATCCAGTAGGAAATCGTGGGTCACTTTCAAAAAATGACATACCTGTACGCAAATAAAAGTGTATGATTTGAGATGAAAAAGGCATATTCAGTGGTGCAAAATGAGGCTATGAAACAAAATATTATTTTATTGGAGTGATTTTATTATCATATATCGAGTGATCCAGAATATCAGATATCTTGTGCCCTGAGCTCTAACAGCCACAATATTTTATGAATAGTTTAAAATGAGTCCTTGTGATAAAATAACACATGTAGTCTATATAGCAGATAATACTGAATAGTATAATGTATTATCTGTAATAGAAAAACATAGATCCTGTATAATTATACTCGTGGAGTCTAATATTCCTTTGGAATATATTTCCTGGATAATATTTCTAGACAGAAAAAACAAATTCCCTCCTATTGTCCCTTCTGTGGGAACAGAGTTGCTGTTCAGCTCGATGCAGCATATGTATTCCAATCGGAGAAATGGAAAGGTGTTAAAATAGGTCTGAGCAGTCACTTTGTTCGCTCAGTGATCGGGGCAGTGTCCATGAAAACCCTTTAGCTCTGGCTGGCCTGTGTCTGATCTGCAGATACTGATCTCCTCTGCTGTCGATACACAGCCTGCAAGAGCTCCGACAGTCTTCTGGTGACATACGGGCAGGAAGAAAGAAAAAAAAAGAAAAGAAAAAAAAATCACATCTTTAATACCCTCTGCTGACAGCTTCCTTAATAAATATTGTAAGAAATTTCTCCGTTAAGAGCCACCTGGTAATCTAATTTGCAAGCCCCAATGATATATTCAGCAGCCAGCTCAGGGGAGGCGTGTTTCTCCTGTCAGAATCACATGAGCAGGGAATAAAATTCCGAGCTCTCACTGAGAGTGGTAATAATTTATGGTGAGTTGTTGGCTTTTATTTTTTTCCATACTATTTTTGAGTCAGCCAAACAAAGAGGATAGAACTACTCCTGACTTTACATTGATCAGGTTTCTCTATAGTATGCTCACCTACCTGTATGTTTTCACGGGATATAACAATGCAAGCACTGCAAATTCCTGAAGTTTCCAGTATATCTAGAGAAAGCATAGACTGAGACCTGTATCACCATGGGTCACCCTTGCATACAGTTGTAATGGGTGGTGGATGCTGGTTCATTGGAATTGTCTCCCACCCTGACATGCTTGTGTAGGAGTGAAGCCTTTGCCGTTCTCTTCAGTTTACACAATCCCAGATTTGTTACCTTTTGTGTGGTCCTGGTGAGACATCCTTGGGCTCTTCCTTCTCCTCTCCTGGTCTCTACTGTAAGGAATATCCTTCTCCAGTGTGCACACAGAAAACAAAGCTAACCAAAAAGTTACTGTAAGATCATAGCTATATAGCCAAATTGAGGCTGTATAGCCTGAAGTGAGAGAACTGATTCCCTACAGCAGTGTCATAGTGGTTGTGTCTGTTCCTTACAATGGGAAAAGCTTCCAGTCTTGTGTTCCATCTGTTCATACCTTAAACTGAGAAGGATCAACAGTGTTGTCTCAGAAATTAACTCATTAGACGATAAGGAAGCAAAACAACAAGATGAGAAAGCAAAACAAAAACCTCTAGGGTATTACTTGATAGCTGATCAGCTAGGAGAAGGTGGGATAGTTTGAAGTCTTCAGCCTTGAAAGAACTTCCAGAACCATTGCACAGTGTAATTCTTTTTACCTTCCCACTGTAGCCTTCATTACTGGAAAGCAGTCACTAACTGGTTTGGTTTTGTTTTTTTTTTCTCTGTGGTGTAGTGCTCGGGTGATGAATAACTAGCAATATTCATTTTTTCTAAAGTGTAGCTAGCAAAGAGACATTAAATACGTGACTAATTTACCTACATTTGTTCTTATCCTGAATGGCAAGTGCTGTATTTCTGTTATTTTCTTTTGCAGTGAGAGATGCAGATATGCAATGTGTGCCCATACAGATTCAGTCAATAGCATCGAGTTTCTTCCGTTCTCCAGCACTGTCCTCACTAGCTCTGCTGACAAGACTTTGTCTCTCTGGGATGCCAGAACGGTAAGAAGTCTTTTTCGTGGTCTTTCTTAAATTTGAATAAAGTGATGATGTGTATGATGTGAGAAAAATGAAAGCCAGTGTAAAATCAAAATAGAAAGTAAGGGTGATACGGCAATAGAATATTCACTAACACAGCTATTATCTTCTGACCAAAAATATTACCATATAACATTTCCTCGACATCTGGAATGACTGAATCCTCACAGTGCCACAAATGGATGTGCACCAAGATCATGGAATCACATGGATACACTTAATTAGATGGTGGTCGTTCTAGCAACTGATGGTCTGCGTCTGGAAGACGGCATTGCGGAACACCGTGCTGTATCAGTTCAGTAGACAGAGCAGCTGACGGTCAGTTTTTTCAGTCTTCTTTTCTAAGTGCTGGCATGTGCTTTAAGTTACGTACAATGGAAATGGGGGAAAATACCACTGGAGAAACTCAAGCTGCAGAGAAAGCGAATATATTTATTCTTTCTCTAGAAGGGATCTTCCCCTCCACCCCACTCCCGAACTCAGTGCTGATTTCTCATGGAATATGTATTATTTTCTCCATAATATATCACTGTAGGTAGTATAAGAAACTATGCATCTCTCCCTTTATTCTTCTCTACCTTCATTCTTTGGTATAGGTAGAAATGGATTTAGTACGTTGGAAAGTGAACCTGTCCCTGCTGCTTTGCAGACTAAATATGTAAATACTGTTCAAGTAGAATATGACAACAAGGCAAGAGGAATTTTTTTTCCTCTTTCATCAGAAAATTCAATAATATTGCTGCTGTTGTGGTGTTTCTCATAGAGCAGCTCTTGACATTCTTAGGTTGCTAGTTCAGTTGGTATTACAGGCACTTTGCATTTTTCAAACAGTGTAGAGATACAAGATTCCGATCCGGAATAGAGAAGGTTGTATTCGTGGAAGGGATTTCAGAGGAAGGAGGCAAAGAGCTATTGCTGTGTGTTAATAGGTATTGCCATCAGAGCTGTACAAACATAGAATAGGAAAAATTGACATGAAAATGACAGTGCAGTATTTGAGATGCTCATTAGGCAGTTTCTATTTATGGATCATAGAAACAGACTGAATAGAAGATCAGTTAATAATAATCCTGGACATGAAGCACAACGAGTTAAAATGAAGCCAGTCAAGACCCATTAAGTGTTGGTTTATAAGAATATTTGATATCCAAGTATGAATAATTCAAGAAGAGGAAAAAATACTGAAATACAAACAAACATGAAAAACTCAGTAGAAAAATAGATTTCTGCTTTGTTTTGTTTTCAGTAAATCCTGCAAGGAACTCTTTCTTGCGAATGTCTTTGTAATCTTCTGTTCATAGCAAATTAACAAAATTATAAAAGAGTGTTTCTTTGTTAAACGTAAGGGAAAAGCCTGCTCTGTTTTCATTCACCGGAACTGTTTTTCAGCTTTGGGTAATTTTTATAAGATAGGAAAGACCTTTTCCGGAAAGAAAACATTGTATATGATATTTTGTTGTGTATTTATTCTGTTGAATTGTTTCCCTGTTCAGTGGGAAATCTGGCAGATATGTGTCCACATTGAAGCATCACTTTAAGTGGTGAAATCGCTGTGAAGATGCTATCTCCCTCTAAATACTGAATGATATTAAAAGTTCCCTCCAGAAAGAAGATGAATGATTTCTCTCCCATTAATTTGGAACAGAATATTTTCTCACCTCTGTGAGATCAATTAGCATTAAGGAGTAAGTTTAAGATAATTTTAATGAAACATGAAAATCATACTCCAGTTTGTTTTCTCATAAATTAGATTGGTATTATTAATCACATCTTGTTCTTTTTATTATTAAAGATAATGGGTGCAGAGAACTGTAAGTCAGAGCAGTGCAAGCTGAATGGACAATGAGCTCTGGATTTGGGGCAGAATGGAGCATAAATCTTTGTAATTACTAAGCTGAAACTATAATGCAGCCTTCAAACTTTTGAAAAGCATTACTTTTTTCTTTTTTTTTTTTCTTTTCCTGTGGATAAGAGTGTCAGATCTATTGGTTCAGAAAAATCTACAGCGCATTGACTGTAATTTTAAAACTAAGGTATGTGTTGCATATAGGGAAAGGAGAACACAGAAGGATGAATAGTATTTAATGATTATGGCTCTTTCCAACCATTCTGGGAGAAAATACAGAGTTGGTGTTGGGTTTGGATGGGAACCGTCCTCGTACTGTGCCAGGCTCGCAGTAGATAAGATGTATGAGACTAAGGCTGCAATGCATTGGTAGGAATCTCTTGCCAGTAAAGCTGATGGCTCTTGTGCCAGGATAAGCTGTGGAATTTATTTTGCTTTATGCTGGTTTCATAGAAAGACAAGCATATTCTGGCTTTTCACCAGAATATTTTCTTGCTGACACATCAGAGCAAGCATCTCTACTCCTGAATTGCAAAGTGTGTCCAGTGATAAATGTGAGAGGTGCAAAATAACACGACACCCCAAGAGTGCCAGTTCACCTGCCTGGGTTAATCCCTCTCATGATAAGCGGTCTGCCACTCATCCACATCTCCCACATTCTGATGAGTAATTTTTTGGGGCTACCTTGATTTCTCTGGATAACATTTGAGCCAAGCTGAATCTGTGCTCTTTCTCAGACAGATAAAATGCCAAATATTTATACACTTAAATAATTAAATAGAGGAAAAAAAAGGTATTCACGTTTTTCATTCTACATGTCTGAAACTTATTGATTTAGTAACTATCTCATCTGCTTTCTGATTTTTGAAATGTCAGGTTCTATAACTAGATATTTAATTTTTTAAGAAGTTGTGCAGTGACTCATTTAGAAGTCAGCATTCAGTAGTAATACCCTAAGGAATGTGTCCGACAAGGATTTGGGAAGGCTCATGTGTGTGTTTAACTGGCAAGTTCCATTCACATCAGTGATACTGTTCTTGTGAATAAAGCTCAGCACATGCACAGCTCTGTAAAAAGAAAGATTTATACAATGCTCTGTTTTTCTATTTGATTTTGTGAAATACTAAGTGTTTGAGATATTGTTTGATAATTGGTGTCCATTTTGATCTCTGCTGATCCCTGTAGTTTAATTTTTTAGTTATCCAGGATATATTCCTGACTTCATGCAGTGTTGCCTAGTGATTTAAGACAAGCCCTATTTTTCTGCATTCCTTTTGCAGAAGGCTGCTGGTGTATAGCCCAAATGAAAGGCTCCCATTCCCATCCCACTATCAAACTGATATCCCTGACATCCAGACAGGAGGATATCAAGCATGTCAGCTTTCTACTGTTTGGGTCAAAGATGGCTTAAATAGGGGTAAGACAGCGCAGTGGAACAGTGACCAGATGCAAGTTCTAGCTCTGTGCATCAGGTTTTATCCTTGATGGTAATTTGTGGGCTGAACAGCGCAATCAAAAGTTAGAAGCGCTGATGTAGTATGGCCTTTGATGAATAATGTAGGCACCAATCTCAGAGAAACAAGGAAAAAACAGAATGACATTGTCCAAAATCCTGCCTTAACAACAGCAAATCGCTCCCAGTAGTGATAACTTACCCTCATCGAGCCAGAACCTGGCTGTGGCCGTCATACTCCTCAAAGACGGGTAAACTTTCTCCCTGCTCCAAAACAAGGGAGGGAAGTGGGAATTCAGGCAGAGCATCCTTTCAGGCTTGTGCCAGGGTATCTTTTCATGGGCGTGAAGAAATTGGTTCTGTCTTAGCCCCTAGCAATGGTTCATGAGTGTGATACAGCCAGACTTTATATAGCATAGCAGGCTGGACTTTCAGGGCCATGATGAGGGCTTAGCTGTTTATTTGTTTCATGTGGATGTAGAATAATTACAGTGATGCTGATCTAACCTCCAATCTTGCGTTTTTTTTCCTTCACACTACAGCCCATCGTCCCCCACCATGTGGTGTCTATGGCATGGGACAACCCTGCTGTGGTTCCTGTTGTAACTGGATTGTGCTTGAAAGCTAGTTGGCTCTTACTTGAATAAATTGGGTGGAATTGTTCCAAACTAGTAATTTCCTGAGGTAACCTTTTTCTTTCTTTCAGTGAAATTATCTTTTCGATTATTTATTTTTCAGTGTTGATTTTGTCAGAATTTGGTAATTTTCAAATTAGTAATTTCCTAAAATAACCTGTTCTATTTTTGTTTCTTCCAGTGAAATATAAATTATCTTTTAGACTACTTGTTTTTCAACAGGGATTTTGTCAGAACTTCTTTGTCAATAGCATTAAAGTATGTCGGGATGCTGCCTATCAGTGGTGAGGGCTTTTGTGCTTGAGTTCATTTGGAGTAGGCATTCACGAGGCAAATTCAGGAAAAATGTCAGAGTGTTAAAGGATCAGGCGTATGAGATGGGCACAGAGCAGCCAAAGGGAGTTATTTTGAAAGCCAGTGTGGTCGTCTTTACATTTTTTTGGCCTAGTCCAGTTGATTTATCCCTGAGTAAACACTGTAGGCACAAAATTATCAGTCAGAATATCCTTGGGGTATTGGATTTGTCAGTTTTGTTTGAACTCTTTTGAACTCCTGGGGAATGAATTCAGAAGCTGAGGGGATAGACAAGATGGATTGTTTAAAAAAAGTCTTTGACAGACAGTTTATGGTTCAAGTCAATCCCTTTCAAAAGCAGGTCAAAGATTGAAGTCGTCAGTATTGGAGATGAAGAGCTCTTCCATGCAAACTTAGAATCTCTTAGTGTAATTGAATCATTTTGCTGTAAATAAGGGATGTGCAAGGATAAGTCCAGTTCCTGGCATGCAGTGTAACAAATGTTGTGTTCCTGATTCCGTTCTATATATTTGTAAATTATGGGTTCATATTTTAAAACTCCCTGTCCTAATATGAAAAGGAATTTGAGTCACAGTAAAATATGACATCAAGAACAAATAGCTGTGAATACAGATTATGTTTTCTCCAAGTAATATTACAAAAGACAAAAGTAAAACTTGAAGAGGTTTATGTTAAATCTGTTTGGGATGCTTTCCTAGAGACTTAGTGCCAGTTTTTTTCAAAACCAAAAAGGAAAAATGTCTTGATTTCTTTCTTATCTTGAAAAATAATTGGGAAAAAAGCTTGATGTGGTCACTGTCATTTTAAAAAATGCTACATGCTGATTTTCCTCCAAAACAACTTCTGTGGAAAAAGGCGAATGAAAATAAAACATTCAAATAATGAGCACATAACTCTGCAATTTGGATCAGTTGACCCAGATGCAAGCAAGAAAGTATCCTATGTTCTTGTTTGGCTGTGGTTTTTTTTTTTTTCTTTCTTCCTGAGAGGCAGGAAAACCATTGCCCTTCAAACTGTATTTGGCTGCTGTCCCCAGAATAACCCTCAGGCTGGAGCTATGACTTTCGTTTGGCATGCCGTTACTGACTTGTCCCTCCTTTCTCTTGCCTTCCTGACCGCTCCCAAATCAAACCATTAAATCCAAAATTTAACAAACTGTATAATCAGTTGATCTCATAGGTTTTTTTTTTCCTGTTAAACTAGGTTTAAATGAGACTCTAAACGTTTCAGATCAGACAAGTTACCTTGTTCTGCAAAGCTCCAGGTGAATTAGTGGCTCTGAAGAGGTTATAATTATTGTTTTATTAAGCTGTTCCTGTTCGTTGGAGTCCCTGGGCCTGTCCAGTGGATGTCAGAGTCCATTTGCCAGCGGGAAGGCAGCCCCTTTTAAGACGTTGTCTTCCTCTGTCCTGTCTCCACAAGGTGGAAAAGCTACATTCCTTCTTCATTTCAAGAAGTCTTTGAGAAAACAAGACAGTTCTGTATGTTAAAGCTTAATATCCAGCTTGACTCCTAATTCACGTGAAATGTATAAATGATTCTATATTGGCAGTGATGTAGTTATTTAGTTAGATTAAAATAACACCTTTTCATCATAGTGTTCACAGTCATTTAAGCTACTGCTAGAGAAGAGAGCAACAGGGTCCTCTGCAGCCTGTTGCTTCTGTTCCTGTGTAGCTGTGGTTTCACCTGGGGCTCTGCCCGAGTTTCCTCCCGTAGCTGGAAGTGCCGTTGCACCCTTCAGGCAAGGCTTCTTGCAGCACAGCCCAGCCTGATTTTGGCTTTCTGTGTGTCTTAGAGCGAGTCTTGGCTCCTTTCTCATATTGTTGCCTTTCCCATGGTCAGAGCGGTCCTCTGACCCTTCCCTAGCAAGCTATAGGTGTACGTGTCTTTGAATTCCTTGCCGCCCAGCTCCCAGACCTCCCAGCCTGCCTGATTGCCCTCCTAGCAGGTCATGGCAGCCACCTACTCCTCCACAAGTTTTTGTGCCTTTCCCTAAAGCTTCTTTTCTGGTTCAAGGCTCTCTCTCATCCACGTGCTGCAATTCCCTCGTGTTCCCCAGGATGGTTCCCCCTCATCTAATGCCAGGTGATGGAGAGGTGTTTTGGCCCTGTGAGTCTCAGTGCACTCATTTCTGTTTACGCATGCCTCACCAGCTAGGGAGTTGCTTCTGGGCAAGACGTTTTGGAGTGATGTAGTCGTGTGAAACACATGTCTGTAATTACAAACGAGGGGCATCCGTATTCCAGGCGGCAGGCCATGCAAGTCACAGCTCCACCGACAGCTCCCTGTGATCTATCGCCGGTGCCAGCTTGTTGTCGATTTGCAAGGGCAGGCAGAGAGGCAACGGTGGGATGGAAGGAGTTAATTCACTGCTGATTAAATCTGATTTCATCAGCTGTAAAATTAGAGTGGATCAGTTTTCAGATGCTGCTGGTTATCTTAGAATATTAGTAGCAATTAGAGAGCTATAAATAGATACATTTACAATATTTGAAGTTCTAGCCGGGGGAAAAGCCTGACGATAGGTTTCAGTAAACACTTTGACAGCGTGGCTCCTGGCGTGCCGTACAGGGAGTGGGTTCTGTCGGAGCGTGCAGTATAATGGCATTTGGCTGTGTCACCAATTATTTAGAAACCAAGTGAGAGAAGCAGGCTGTATTCCTGTCTGGGCAGCAGATAGATTGACCTGAATCTGAACTTCTTCCTAGCTGCCTGTGTATCTGTAACGTGTGTGCCTGATATATTACAGTAAGTATGAATTTAATTTTTATGTTGCCGGTGTCACTTTGAAACAAAATGAGAGTAAAGTTCTTTCAAAGGCTTTGGGAAAGGCCTTGCTGCAGAATAACATTGACTTCTTGGTCCTAAAACTCTAATTAAATTATTGATTATGAAGCTGGCTGCTTTCTTAATAGTTCCTAATGTAACAATTAAAGCAAAGTAATTAAAAATAAAAAGATCAGTCCACAAGTACAATCTTCAAAAGGTCATTTTCAACTTAATCGCTTCTTTGAAAGTGGCAAGAATAAAACAAATGAATCATTAGTAAAAAAGCAATTTAGTATGTGTATGTGTGTAATAATGTTCCTACCAGGTTACCACTGGCCACACAATACCTAGATTAATTAAAAATAATAGCTAAATTTACTTAGTTGATATTATATTAACGCCTCTCTTCCCAGAGCACGTCTCCAGGCAGAAGTAGGTAACAAAGGCAGAAGCCAGAAGCTTCAGCCAAAGAGAGCAGAAAATTTCAGTGAAACCAGTACGCTATTATTTAACCTCATAAACAATGTTTTGTACTGCACAGACCATTTATTAGCAACTTTTTTGTTTAGTTATGAGAAGTAAAAGGACCTTTTTAGAGGTCAGACAAGTTGACCAGTGGATATTTATAGATGTGAAAGGTAGTAGGGAGGAAAGTGTAAAGGTGTTAGCCAGAAAAATTTTGAAAAGGCCACTTAACACTGTCGCCTTTGACGGAGCAGAAGTGAGAAGTGACGCTGGAGGATTTAAGATCTGATAGAAAATTTGGAATCTGCAAGCAAAAAAAGAGTCCCTTGTAAGCAAGGTACACAGCCAGGCACTGTTCGCCTTCCCCTGACTGGAGAACTACCAAGTTCCATACTGCGGACTTTTCACAAAGTGCTCATGATGTTATTTGAAGTAAAATCAGTTGCAGCTTTTGCATCCTCTGTGAAGTTTAGCTATCATGTCCTGACAAACCAGGGAACGAAACACATTTGAGATGAAAGCTTTATTACAAATACTTTCCCCTCTGCCACAGATCTTTCAGCGTAAAATGTCTGGCTTACATATCACTGCAAAAGCAGCTAATTGGTGCAATAGTTCATAGGTATGAGGACAGCCTGTTCTGGAGTCTTACAAATGTAGTTCAGTATCACCTTGTGCTTGCATGCGCAAGTTAATTGGAAACTTAGCCAAACTTTAAAGCATGGATGTGGAAATGTGCTATAGCAAACGCCTGCCGTATTCTGCACCTCACGTAGAACATGTGTACTCGTGTGCACAGGGAAATTCATAAAACTATGGGAGACAGAATTCAGCTAAGCATGTACATCAAAGAAAAGCATGTCAGGGGTATCTGGGAGTTTTCTGATATTGTGAGCTTTATAGACATTTGGGGAACTGAGCTCCCATGAATTTACAGTGCACAGCAACTGTAAATGCTTTCTCCAGATAGTAGTTGTCACGCTTGCTACAGTTAGATTCTGCTTCAATACATTTGCTCAGAACCAAATCCTATTCTTGATGAGGCAGTGGGGGGGAAATTACTGTGCTGTTCAGGTTATATGAGAGAGAGACAAATCTCTTAGTCCGTTCAGTTAAAGGCATTGCATCTTAAATGTTCTTTTTACTTTCCACAATTAATTGTGGTCTCTTCTTTCCTCACATATTAATTGAGGAAAGCAGATTAGAGATGTGAACTTTTTATGAAAGGTCCGCTCAGTGCATCAGCAGGTCTGCCTCTCCACCTGCATGCCTACAGTGCTCTGCCATGTTTTGCTGAAGCTACTGTGAAGAAAATTAACTCTGTCCCAGCCAAAACCAGCACAAAAGGAGTTTGTCATCTTTCCTTTTATCTGGATTCCCCACCAGCTGTTTTTAGGTGCTGCTAAGTACAGAAGTGCTGTTCTGTCAGGCATCTGGACACACTTGTCTGCACAGAATATGCTATGATGGGTTTACTTTTCAAATTCAGTGATTACACTAGACTCCCTACTCCAAGCATGAGCTGTTATTTATCAAACCACATATGCCACTGTCCCTTCCCAGACACAGCTGTAAGAACTTACGTTTCAGAAGTCTGATGACATGGTGATTGTGATTACACAGTCTCAAAAAGATCTGTTAAAAATAAAAGCAAACTCCAAACCTTACAAATCTGTTTCCTTTCTACTAACAATAGCGTTGTGAAGTAATATATTTTCAATAAATAGCTTTCCAGTTGGATAAATACTGCATCAAAACAGTGGTGGTGAGTCAATCTGTTGCTTTGTATAGATTACTCCCTTCTAACTGCTACTGCTTGTCTGTAAATTTATTCCCGTTCTGGTTCCTTACAGCCTCAGTGGGTGGCTTCTTTAGGCTTCCCATTCACACATCCTTGACATAATAGCAAAAGAGATACTGTCTGGGAATGGCTTGAGCTGAAAAACAGGCAGGCCTTTGGGATGACTTCGGCTGCGTGTTCAAAAAAAACCTGGGATTTCAGAGCTTGCAAGAAGATATTTGCTTAAATAATATTTTTTTTTGCTGCTTCAAGAAGGCTTAAGTAGTGAATGTTAAGTGTCATCTGCAAAATAGTTGAGGGTCCTAGTTTTGAAGGAAAAGCTATCAGCTGTCAAATTGGTTTTGAGTAGGATGCCCCATGCAGCGCTGATGGATGGTGAAAGTTTGCAGTGGTAATTCATACTTCAAACATTTCCCACATGATAGAATTTTTGTAGTACATATTTAATGTATGGAGAACTGCCAGGCAGACACAGGTTGGAAACAGTTTTGTGCTCTGATAGCCCCAAGGCAACAGCACGGAGAGGCGTTGTTCACATTTTATGATCCAAGGCCAAAATCCAACTCTTTGATTATAATTGAATTCAGCTTCCACATTTATAAGCATGATAAATAGTTGAGGATACTTTCTGTTAAGAGGCAGCGTGATTGGTCTAATATGAAATGGATATGAAATGTGGGAGATGCTGCTTGTCTTCCTCACACAGCCAGGAATTTGCTTATGAGCAGCAGGCATATCACTTCACCTCTTTTCCATCTACCCTTTCACCCTTTCTTGTGGTAGACTGCAGCATACACCATGAAAAAAAAATTAAAAAGTAGGAGTCTTGCCATCTCACAGTGCGCTATAGTAATAATCTAAAGATGATTCAGCTGAAGTGCTAAAATACGCAATTAAATATTCAGTTCTCTCTTTCTGGAATGTTTTTCTCCACTCATGTCTTTTGGGTTATTCTATACAAAGAATTAAATTGATGCAAATGAGAGATATTGCTAAAATACTGGAGTTGGAATGAAAAATTGTCCTGAGAAGGAGCTTCAGATGTTGTACATTACCGATACGGACACAGGGAGACATTAGCGTGGGCTGTTGGAGGGGAGAAGCAATGAGGCAGCACCTAATTTGTGTTATCCAGTTCTATTTAACGTTGCTCCAGTGGATTACCCTGATGGGATTTCATAGTGCTGACAGAAATAAGAGCGCGTGTTCTTTTATTGTTGTTCAGATGAGGCAATGTGATGGCATTGTAATTGTGAAGTTGTCAAAACTCTGTGGAGAACTGTCTGTGCTGGTACCCTGAGAACCCCAAACGTCTCGACTCTGCAGCAATGAGTACAGGGCAGTGCTAATTACATGCTGTAATTTATGTGAAGCAACTGAGACATCTGTCTTTGTCACCTTGCTGCTCTGCATCTTCCTGACAACAGGAGAGCATTCCAATCAGCGGTGTGAATTGCTGTGTCATTCCAGTTAACAGCCAGGTTTTCCTGCATAGTCATGTTTGCCCAGGCTCTTGGTCTGGAGGCGAGCTCCTCCTCAGAATGCCGTGAGATCACTTACAGAATTTCTTCTGTGTGTTTTCTCCTCCTGTGTTTAATGGTGTCTCCTTTGTTTTCTTAGAACAATTAGGCATACCTCAGGGATGCACATTTATCAAAGCAGTCAGTGCGCAATTCCTCATCCCTACCATAAATCCTAGTCACACATGCTGTCCCATGCCAAATCCAATCATGAGTGCACTAATCCCTTCACAAATGGCATGTTTGGATGCCTTGTGTCGCACTTTCCTGGCAGGCTGAGCTCCGTCAACTTCTTTGCAGAAGTGCAGTGTCAGAACCCCTCTTGATTGTGAGGTGATTTCGGAGCTAGGGCAGAAAAACAAGCTTCAGCAGCAGCATCATTGTCCTCAAGCTCAGATTTCTGGCAAAAGTTTGCTGCAGCACTACTAAAATTAATTGTTTCAGGACCTAAAGTGTCCTGGCACCAACACAGGAGGAATAAAATGCTGCCAAAAAGATACCACCAGTTGATCCTCTGAGAACTGACTGTTCCTGCATTGCTCAGCGTGGTTTTCAAGACAGAAAGGATTTACCGGTAAACACTGGTTTTATAGCTTATTTAGCTTTTCATTTTCTCTAAAAATAAATATGTAATTATTGCATTCCTGTTTTTCCTCCTGTGGCTCAAGGCCAGCTTCTTTGCCTCCAAGTGGGTTTCAGGCCAGTGTTTTGCAAATAATAGTGTTTTGCATGCCAGTCCCTTACTCAGCTGATTGTTTCTTTCCCCTCTCTCCTCAAAAACATTTTATAGAGAAGCAATAATCTTTCAAAAAGAAGACATTTATCACACGCAGATTGGAAACACTGGGACAAAGCTGATAGGCAAGAAGCAAAATTTAGCAATGTGACAAAGCCTTTGTACGTAATCTTCCCCTATTGGTGACTAGAATAAATATCAGTGGTCCAATTTTCCACTGGGAGCAAGCTCGACTCGGCACAGGAAAGGAGGATACTTGGTGATGGATGCTGATATGACTGCACCAAATTTAAATCTCTCCTGTTTTCTGTTACATTTGTGCAAAAGCAAGCTTGAGCAAGAAGCCACAGAAGAGCAGGAGTGGTCAGGACTAGAGTAAGGCCAGGTGGGATCCTCTGCACATTGCCCTCCCAAGATCTACCCCAATCCTGCTGCCAAACCCATCCGCATTTCCAGCCCCGTCCAGTAATGGCATGCAACTGGCTTTACTAGCTGAAGTAGAACCCTAGAAAGTTGAGTCTGGGACTCGATGCCGTTAGGAAATGCAGGTAGCATGTCCACCTGTCTCAGAGCCGGTGCCTTGGGAAGTAGGCAACCTCTTGACAAATACCCTTGTGTTAACTCTACTTGCCATTTGTTTCGAAGTTTATCTTTACAATTGTGATGATTACAGACTTTTGTAATTTCTCTTTTATTTTCCTTCTGCATTCAGAGAAAATTTGCATACAGTTTTGCAGTTTGTGTTGGCCCTGGCCATCATACTCTCTGCTTTGGTTAGGTAAGAAATGGAGAGACCTTCATGTGGGAGAGCTCATGAAAACGCCTTGTCTGACATGTTCTGTCCCCAGCGTCCAGATTACCTCTGTGGTTCTCCTGCAGTGCCACCATCACAGAGATGGGATATGGGATAAGTTAAAATCAAGACCTTTAGATGCAAGAAACTCGGTGCTCAAGTATTTTATGGTACACAGTTGAAGTGCTAATAAGCATCAGGCATATTTGTAATGAGTATAATTTGAGTTTTTAAAAAATGTCAAGATCATAGGAAATAAGATAGGAAATGTAAGATGCTTTGAGGAAAAAAAATAAAGCAGTTTTACTCTGGGAAAAACTGTATAACATATTTGAATAATTTTGGTTTAGGGGCAGGTTTTTTGGTGAATTTGATTCCCTCTAAAATCTTTCCTTTCCAAATCTGGAAAATGAATTTTTCAAGATCTGCTGTGGATTTGCAGAGTATTCCCATTTTTGGTTCCCTTTTAATCGTATTATTAAAAATCATCCCCTTGTCAGTTCCTCTCTGAGTAATGCAGAGCCTCGTGTCTCAAACTCCCCCCGCCACCGACAGCGGCAGACGTGACCCGTGATGCTGAAGTTGAGCGGGATTCGATTGAGCACAGGCAGGGAAAGGGCTGACATTCCCCATGGGGGAGGCTGCTGTGGCAGGGCTGGCTGAGGACACCCCGCAGCTGATCAACCTCAAGGGCACGCGTGCACTCCTCTCCAGTACCGTCTTTCTGAGACCTGACATGAGGGCGCATAACATCTTTGGAGCTTGAGGGCTTTATTTTACGAGAATAATTGTCCTACTTTAAATGGAGCAGCTTTGCTGTGGCTAAGACTGATTTTATTATTTTTTTTTCCTTTGTGACGTTGTTTTGTTATTAATTTTTTTTTTTAATACTCTGGAGGAGAAATGGACATATTGATATCAAGATTTTATTTTAAATTTAGATCCTAGTGTTTCCAGTGGAGTGTGACTTGCTGTAAATGAGAGTTAAACAATTGTTGAACACATACCTGCAAGTTAAAAAGTGTGTGTCTGTCAGCGTGGAAGAGTATGTCAGCACACATTTTTCTAGATATATTTTACTCTCTCAGAAACATTAATTAGTAGTCAAGACTAAATAGTTATATTAAACCTAAAATGATAAAACATTGTTATTTGACACTGGATAATAACTAAAAAAACCCATTAAGTAGTGTTTACCAGTGTCATGTTCAAACATGGGTTGGTTTTGTGATGACAGCCCATGACTACCTGCTGTTTGACTTTAATAACCAAACTTTTCAAAAGTTGTACATCTAACAAATTAATGAACAACTTACATTACTCACTAGTCTCACTCAACATTAGCAAGTGAATTGCATTTCCTAATTAGCGTGTAAGGAAATGGATAATAAAGCTTTTCCCTAAAAATACGTATTGCTGATTTTCACACCTTTATTCCAAATTTTCTCATTTTTAACCTGCCAGAATGAAATAAATGTCTGTTGGGGGTATGAAAAAAGTAATTACTTTCCTTCTCCTTTAACTTCCTCTTAATTAACTTTTAATGTATGCTGTTACTCAGGGAGCATCCCTTAATACTCAATGTGTCTAAACCAGAAAAGACAGAGATTTAAATGATTTAGATAAGCATCTGCCTAACATAGAGGCATAAAATTACAGATCCAGAAAAACAGTGGCTTGCTGCCAGCATTTGCAGAGAAAAAAAAAAAACCCACATTGTTTTCCTTTTCTATAAATCTTCTTCCCTTGTGTATATGAGCTTAGAGGAAATGATTAAGCCTTCAGGTGCAGGTGATGTGGATTGCAAATAGTGTCTTTTTCTGAGTATCACCAACTTGTCATATGAGCATCACCAAATTACCAGAGATTTTGAAGGAGGACATGTTCTTTATGGTATAAAATTCTGTGGTTTGACCTGTTCTAGAGCAGCCCGCTTTTTCTTAAATTAAAAGAAGAAATGGAAAAAGACTTGCAGTTTCTATGTGTTATTTCTGCCTACGTGGCTGTATAATGCTGATCCATGCTACTGTTAAATAATTCTGTTTAGATAAATTGGTTCTGTCTTTAGCAATTTAGAATAATCTTCTAAAGTAATGCGCAGTAAGAGTGTATTTATTTTCAGCAATATTCAACTGTCAGAAATGGCATAATAAAAAGAAAGATTTTATCAAAATCTGAAGATTTCCAATAGTTGAATCAATAGGGGAAAAACAATTATTGTGGTATATAGTTTTCCAAAGAATGATAAGAGATTAAGGATGTATTACAAACTTAAACACAAAGGCTCTCTTAACACTGTTTGGAAATTATCTGGTGAAATAGAATTTCATCATAAAATGCTGATTGAATCAAATATTTATGTGGAAACATCTTTAGTTTACAAACTTCTCTTATATGCTGGGCAGCGTCCCAGTGAAAATTTTCTTCATCCCTGTGCGGGGAGAAGAGGGGTTTCAGTGCTGGCCCCCCAAAAAGGGCATCTGAGGGAGGCAGAGCAGAGACCTTGGAGTCTGCAGTCCTGGCACAGGCCGTGCAGAAGAGCTGCTCTGCTGCTGGAGACCTGGGGAGCCCAAGTGTGTCTGACCAGAACTGATACTGTAAAAAAACCTGATAAATAGACATGCCTATTATTTTTTATTATTCTCTGTTTCTAATATCTTCTATCAGATGTGTGAAATGAATCAGGCAGGCTTTTTTTTTTTTTTTTTTTT